>JAAAKL020006650.1:0-11803 GCA_010016065.2 Carybdea cf. marsupialis auct. non (Linnaeus, 1758) | reverse complement strand
GGGGGTGGCGCGCGCGGAGATTACAGTGAAATGGATCTTCATGATTATCGTTGAGGGCATGAAATACATGAAATCTTTTCAATTGCTCCACACGAGTGAAAATGCGGAAGAATTACAAAGTAGGGAACAATACTTACCTGATCAATAAGGCAATTTGCTACATCCGGGTTTTCGAACTCTAAGACGTCAAGAATACTTGGGATGGAGCAATGGGGCTTCTGCAAGGAAGATGATAACAAAAACAGTAGAAGAGGCCTTCGGGCAGAAAAGGCACTACCAGAACAAGCTATGACTATGAAGTTAGAATTTATAAATAGTTGAATGGAGAGACAAGCAGTTCCATTGATAACTGAACCATAACATAACGCAACAAGTGTAGGGGAACAGGCAACTGCCACTTACAACTCTAAGCACCACAGTAAGGAAAAGTTTCAATTTACTTACTGCTCAATAATAAGGAAATCTAAGTAAAAGCTAAAATTCGATGATGATCAAGTGAACTATAGAACTGTTCACGGTCTCGGCTTGTCAACAACAAATGCAACACATAGTAAGAATTGGTAGCATCGGTGTCAGCTATAATAGCATCGATTGTTGGTTTTTCTCTCCTTGAAAAGATTGAAATTTCAAAGATGGAAGACGGCGAGCACCAAACATGTTAACATGACAAAAAGTGACGAACAAAAGACTCTTAGACTTAATATAGCTAAAAGAAATTTGTTTACGATCATTTGGTGGGTCCTTGTACCATTTATCACTCCCTTCGATAAACTATTCAAAGGTACTATCTTGTCTCTAGATGATGGGGTTACACCATCGGTGTTAAAACACGGAAAACAAATGGTGTGGTAGCATTCAGTGATTACCAAACTAAAAAATCAAAGACAACCTCATTGTAAAGAAACCTATAACTATTCTCATAAATTGTCAACTGTAATCGAGAAAGTACGTCGCCTCTTGAAAAGTCCTTAACTTTAAGTGTTAAGGCAAAACAAAATACGAGGGAGCCCCGAACAGAGCTGACGTAATCTTACCAAGTCGTCTCATCAGAAGGCGGGTGGGATCAGTACGGTATGAGACGTTAATGAAAAAGTGTACCACAATCACAAATCATCTACGTCATGGTCACCAGCTGGTAAGCAGAAGAGGCGTTTGAAAGACTGTCGCCTAACTTGAGACTAACTAACACATTGAGGATTATTATGGCCTATTGGCACCCGGCAGTAAGAACTAAGCCAACTAAGCACTCAGATTTTTTCTCGCTGTTTTTGAAATAGTGCTCTGAGAGGCAACAAAGAGACGCAAGCTATCATCATAATCCTTCAAACTCAAAATGTGGAATTCTTGTAACAACAGCTCACTAGCTTATCAGTAAATTGATGTACGACTTACATTCTTTGACGTGTCGTTTATTCTCCCCTAAAATAAAGGAAAATGATTTGATCATTTGCAAAAGAATAGAAATGGGTACATTGTTAATAACTGTTATGAGGAAAAACGTACAGCATCAGATGAAACAGGAGATCCCATAAAGGCCGAGCAAGAAAGACTTCGTGTTGATGCGATTTTATTTTCGAACGATATTACCAAAACCAATAAGCTTCTCGTTATCATATCGATTGACTTACAAATATATATAAATCACGAAACGAAGCCAACATCACTGCCCTCACTTAGGAGATTCAACAACAGATAGAAAATTGATTAGTTCTCTGGAAAAACTGTGAAAGCCAATTGACAGCTTTACTAGGGAAAAAATGAGCTCCACATTAACTTACGGCTGACAAAAGTGTGGTGCTACTGTGATAGGTCTCAAATGTTGATATACTAAATTGGATGGCATGGTGATGCACTTCCACTTATCAAACAAGTATTTGAGGTTAGTGAAGATGTACTTTGAAGTTTATCGTGTCATGCCATGCCGTGCAGAGAACTTTAAGACATCGTGATGCGGTGATACCATGCTACTTGTATGAATTGACAATCTCTGATGGAAATGGGTAATGATGAAGGGATAAAACTTGCATCAGACGAGGAGAAAATGGGTTTCTCAATCACTTTTCTGAATAATGAACTGTAAATTAAAAAGTGAGATCATTACCTGAAAACGGCTGACGATGACTTTCGGAAAATTTCCTCTGCAATGCTTCTTGAAGATGTCATGTAAAATTTTCTCGTCTTGATGGTTATCACAACAGTATGCATAAATGAGTCCTTTTAAACTACACTCTACACCCAACGCCCATTTTGAATCCTTCAACTTGATGTAAGCTCCTTCAATTAAAAGAGGAATTAGGGAAATGATATCAAAGATTGCTGCATAAACTTTTATGTTTACAAAACAAGGATAAATGCGGTGGGAAAGTGTGACGTCACGACTTTGGATATTTTTGATTTAAGGGGGAAAAAATGTTACCCTATTAGTGAGAACATCAATGGCCAAAATTGAGAGTGATGCCCTATCCCAACACGGAGATATCAAGTTTCAAAGTTTTGAATCTCTCTAACAAAACCCTATTGTTTGATTCTGGTTCCTAACTTAAGGAACCAAAGAATATCAACAGAGTTTTGGCCAGAGATTTTTAAGATTCAAACGCCCCTAGTGTCGACACTATATACACTATAGACCTCCTACTTTGGGAAACAGCCTATTCCAAGCTTGCCTTTCGATATCCGGAGTCAGATTGTACTATTTCTAAAACTTTTGATTTGTGACGTCATCACTTTCCCAGCGCATTATTCGTGCTACAGAACTTGAGAATATCAAGAATTATCGACTTCATAATATCTGAAAGCTTTTTCGACAACACTCGTCAGAGATACACGTTTTGCTAACTTGAAATGTACAAAAAACTCGTTTTACAATGACTTCGGATACGAAATGAACAAAGAATTCTGCATTAAAACGATGGCAATGCCATAAAGCAATAGGAATGCATTGAGAAAAATGATAAGAACGACGAAATCGCAGCATATTCGTGCTCGGCACAAATTCCTTTTGCCGGCACAATGCAGGAGAACGCCATTGATAGAGACTGCCTGTAAACCTTTAAGGTGAAAAGCTGTGCGAAACATTATGTCGCAATTTCCCCCTTTTGTGGAATCCACTTTTGCCTACGTGATCCGCAGTGGTGACTAGCAAGCACTGTAGGTCACAGCCTCATTCTCAAACGGAGAAGAGGAAGGGTAGGGCAATTTATGTATTTAATTAATAGTGTATATACGTAAAGAAACTAAAACGTAGTTAATTTTCATTGGTAGATATTTTTGTAATTTTCCGCGTATGATGAATAAAGAATCTGAAATAGTCTTGAGTCAGTAGTTGGTAGGAGTCGGAGTTGTAAAGAGGTGACGGATTGTGTGAAGATAAAGAAGCTACCGTTCGTAAGTAAGTTTATGGATTGACTCTTTTTGTCATTTCCCAAACTCAAGTTTGAGCTGTAACCAGCGCTGTTATGGCAGGGTATTGCAATACACTACAAAACATTAAAGATAACTGCCTAAACCTGGATATTGGATTTTTACCTTTTCCTCGACGTCATTATCATAATCATTGTAATCAGATGTAAACGCAACAAAAGATGACATTGGCTAAGCACCACAATTATCTCATCAAGTAGTTTACCTGAATTAATAAAAGGTGGCAGACATTCTGTGAGTACAACTTCACTCATTTTCTACAGGCAGCTGGAATTCGTCAAAGGCGTATTATCCAAGAATGACACCAAAAGATATATCATATAAAGTTTTGACATTTGTCTTTAAAATTGCACCACCAGGGAAGAAATAAAGTTTACTCAAACAACTTCAAAAATTACTTGTCACTCTTCAATGACAGGTAATTTTCACACTGAAGTACCTCTAGCTAAATAAATTTACTTCATGCATTATCAATATCATCAGTAATTAATTTATTAATATTATATTATAATATTATCAATACTATGGTGCTCCACCCTCTTATCCATTTCAAGTTCGTAAAGAAGATCGTAAAGACGTAAGAGCTAGCGTTAAACATCTTCTCCAAAATTCCTAGGCCCTTATATAAATGGGATTTTGCTACAAAGCCTTGATATCGTGCTCATAGTAAAAATCTCCTTAAATCTCTTGTCCCAAAGTTTAATTATGCACCGTCACCTTTCGGGAAAGACATCTGTTGCTCACACCATCAATTTCATCGAATATCAGTAACGTTCTGGTTAATTCTGCGTTTTTACGGAAGTTGTGTAGATAATGAGCCGTTATAAATTTTGTAACGGTTGCTTTCAAAGCTACCAGTTGGGGATTTTACAAGATAGAAATTGCACTTCAAGCAGGAATGCCTATTGTTAGAGCTTTGATGGACGATTCTACTTTATTATATCGTTCTGTGATCCAAACTCAGTGTATGTTAAACAATCTGGAAAGGATGATTGGATGGTGGCGCATGAGATTTAAAACAAAACATCTCGCAGTCTTACACTGAAGAGAGGGAAGACAGCGGACGTCCACTCCCATCTCTTTGAGGAAGTAAGTCTTACATTAGTGAAGAGCCAATAAAGAACTTTGGTGGATGATCTACAATGAAACTGAACGACCTAGAGCAAGTAAAAGACGTTGAAAGGCTGGTGGTAGATTTTTCAAGAAAATTGGAAGTGCAATGCCGAATTTTGAGGAGCCTCGGTTTCGTGCTAAAGGTAAAGTAGCTGCTAATGATGAGTGAGGTTCTACTGTTATGCGTTAAAAGACTTTTACTATTATATCAGTGGCTCGTCCCACTCCTAAGGCTTTGCAAAAAAATCTCAGCTACCTTCTCTTGATGTTATGCATCAATCTCAGTAAAACCTCTGCATTTCTCGGCACTTCCTCTTCACTTGTTGTACCTCTCGAAAAAGCCCTAACCACCTTAGAAGCAGACCTTAGCGATTGCATTTATGCTCTTTGAACGACCCAAGGCACTTACAGGCACATCTAAAAGTTTCGGAAATTTTGCAACCCTTCAGTCTTAAAATGCGTTTTATTCTTAACTGATGGTGTTAACCGATCAAACTATTTAAAATTATTAAAAAGATTATCAAATAATAGTTCTTCTGACAGTATCTAAGGTGCAGTACATACCAATTGGTCCTATTGGTTTCTTGCTGAATTGCCCCTTTTTGTGATATTCTTCGATATTCTTTACAATATCTGGAGTTGCCCCACCAAACAGTTTCAATTTGTCTTGCTGACTGCCTTTTAATTGTTGATATTGCTTTTTGCTACGGTCTAATGCGTTGTTTAATTCGTTTGATTCTCCACTGAAAAGCAAGTAAAAGCTTATCAAGTCACCACAAGGAACATATTGCGAATTTGGGGGTCTCATTTCAACATAATGCCAAAAAAATCACATACCAAACTATCTCGTAACGGTCTTGGACATTGGAAACTCCGTTACATCATAAACGAACCGAACAGTAATGTGTGAAACAAATTACGGTCATTTTCCTACTTTACAAAATTTACTGAGTAACGGCTGAGAAAAGTCTGACATAATGTTGGTAAAAGCGGAGATGGGGCCGAGGCATATTTGTCACCATGTACATGAAAAGTATTGTTACTTTCATACAGTGCAGCAATTAAAAAATCAACTTTGTGATTAACACAAAACCCAAATCCCATTATAAAAAATATCTTGTCGTCTTACTTATGGCAATGAACAGTACTGAGATAAAGGGAACGATGAAAGAATCTTATGACAAGCATCTTGGAGAAGATCATTCGTGGTATACAACTCGAGAATTCCATTCAGCAACCTATTCATATTGCTAATGCTTTTTGCCAGACACTGTGCACACCAATCGTCTGGAATGCATGTAGAAAACGGTCGCAAAGAATTACTAGGACAGGAAAAGACTCTACTAGATTGTTTAAAATAATACATCAAAACGAGCGACACGTTTTCGGTCACTGTTGATATTTTAAAAATATTTAATTAACGTACTTTTTAGAAAGCGGATTTTAACAACCGTCTTAACGTGGAACCTAAATCCGCAAAGGAAGCATGTAATCGACGACGAGGCGGATGCAGTATTATCCTTTTTAACCAAAGCATATAGCACCTTGGAAACTAGAGAAACCCGGTACGTACAAAATACATCAAACAAACGAAAAAACACATATCATATACATGAATTACTGGACAGAACCTATTAATTTACCTTAATCTTTTAAGCAACGATTTCCCTTGTTCAATCGCCTTCTCTATCTGCTCAAAATGATGCTTCGATGTTTCCAGTTGCGCCTGGTACATATACAATTCTTCCTCCTTCTGTGCTATTTCACGTTCCCTCTCCAATTGCGCAGCCTCGTGGTCCTTCAATGCACTAGCAAGCAAAAATTTCAATTCACTCCTGAGTTACACAGATCGCAACACTGTTACATACGACAATATCCAGAGCATGTTACGTTCCTTCAGTGGCATTTTCGAAGTACACAGGTTGGTTTTCTTGATAATAATAATATGCATTGTCCCATTATCACCATATAAATGCAGTCAGTCAGTGAGGAAGTGGATTAAAGAAATTGCAGAATATTTTAATTTCAAAACTTTACGTAGATAATACTTGCAGCAGATTGAAGAGATACTAGAGAAAAGTGAAAACGTCAACACCGGGATTTGAACCAGGGACCCACACACCCGCGGCACGCTGCTCTACCAACTGAGCTATGAACCGGTGACGACATAGCTCACTTTTCTCTAATCGCCACATTAGCAGAGACTGCATCCGTGGACATCGCATCCAGTTCTACGCAACTTTGGAGACCAGCCTCCAGTGCTATGTAACTTCACCAAAGAGGGACTGCCATCTGGCCCATGATCCTATCCAAAGCCTATTGAAAGTTAGAAAGTGTTATAGAGAAGAGAGAATTTGAATCAAGTTTGTAAAGACATGCTAGAAAAAAGTGGTCACATTTTCAATTTTCTCTAGGATCTCTTCAAACTTGATATTTTCAAATCCTCTTTTCTCTTTAACACCTGCAACGATGTTCAGTCTTGAGCAGACTTGAAAGTCAATTATTTTCACTTTTTCCCAAACATCATAATGCCAGGTACATAGAAAACACTCACTTTGTGTGTCTTGAAAACATAGTTTTCCAAGACGCTCAACGAAGAGCTTGTTGGATGAGACCGGAACCCTGAACGCACGCCTAATGTGTCCTAACCATAATAACGAAGGTTCACAGCTAACCTCACATTTGTGCAAGGGGGAGGGGGGTACTTTTCCAGCACTTTATGAAAACCGTAAACAAAAAAAATTAGATTAAAATGCAATATCCGTTGTTAAAGTTAATGGTGCAAATAAATTTAACTGTTACATCAATACGAGGCATCTGAAATTGATTGTCTGTGAGGGGCAATGGATTTCATAGCAAGGTAATAACTCTGGTTAAAGTATGAAAGACGCCAAAATGAAATAACCAAATTTGGATTTGTCGGGCGAAAAATTATCTTCACCGTGCTCCCTTCCATGTTTCCAGTGGTACATGTTACAACCAAAAAGAAGGCTACTCTCTACAGTCGTTAAACTATGCAGGCCAATGAAGCATCAGTAGTCACCTCATTAAGCAAATTGAAGTCTCTTTCAGAAACTATACCGTACGAAAACAGCTAAAGGAGTCCGATTAACGTCCTGGCAATTGCCTTCACAAATCACAGGGAAGTAATATGCTGAAACCTTTGATGGGCATTTCTCTACTTTTTAGTAACTTTGAGAAGATGTAAGTGAATGCCTCATTGTTGTATGCAACATTCCCATCTGACGAGAATTAAGTTGACAACAATAATGAGGCAGCAAGCAGCAAAAGTTCACCGACAGTCTGTAGTCTTGTTGGATATCATTATGAATATGTACTCCCCTAAACGTTGGGATCTCGCTTGCAAAAAGATCCAGGCTTTAAACAAAAAATCGCTTGCCGCTTTTTCAATTGTGGGGTTGTTAATCAGGCTACTTAAATGTAGACAACGGCAAGGAAGGATACCCCTCTTACCCTGGCCAAGAAGTGTGTTCCGGCATTCATATTCATAGCAGATCTAAACCATCCTCTTTATTAAGTGAATAAATTCTTTACATACCTGCTCTTGATATCTTCTACCTTTTCCGTTAGTTCTTTTTTCTCTCTTGAAACAATATGAAGATCCCGATCCATCTTCCTTTTACGATCCTATAAAAAGAAAAGAAAGAATTTCGTGTACATATGCTGTCATGACGATGACAGTACTTGGCCTTGATTCTAAAATGTAGTCTTTGGCTTCATAGTTTATCTATTTAGCTTTTTATGTCTTTGTGGCGAAATGTCATCATGGCATCTTTTCTATCCTCGATTTTCAAAATATTTTTGAACGCGTTAGTCAATACAGTATTTTAAATGCTTATCAATAAAAAAAGTACACTAAAACAAAAACATGCAACAACCAAATAAGCAGTAACCTATTCATATAACCTGCAATCGATACAGAGTAATTGAAAAGGCATGTAAACAATATGGATATGCAATAGAAACTCTAAAAATGTGAAATTGTCCTGACAAATAGGAAAATTGCTTTCATTCTCACAGTAGAAGCATTGGAATAACTGTAGGTGAACTTTGTTATTCTCAAAGTTTTTACATTTAAAGGGTGCTCTACTAGATTCAATCTTTCAAGCAAATGTTAAAGGAGAGAGGCCTCTAGAATATTTTTCGCGGGCACTCTGTAGCCTGGCATCCCTGCGCAAAAATTGTAAGCCTATATGTTGTCCTACTTAAAGGGTGTCGAAGATCGGTAGCGGACCTGAGATCAAATAAGCACATAATCTCTTAAGTAAGCTGCTTTATTCTGCTAAGAACTAAGCCAAACACACTGGGCGTCACTTTGGCCTATATACCACATCGCCTGGGATACGGGTAATTCAAGAGAGCCTAAGAGGTTTAAGGCAATGAGAAGAGCCAAAGCTATTTGGGTTGGCACAGCAGTTAACAAAGTACATGGAACGTTTACTCCCAAAGTCACTTTATAGGCTTCTAACAGGAAGTGCTTGATCTTATCCTCAGCACGCGCGAGCACATACAGCATACGTGCAGATTCTCTGCCCAAGTGTCCAGTCTCCAAACTGTTTATTTGTTCTGTTCCTAAGATCTCCTTCCACAACATCCTAAAATATCGCAAATAACACTGACCTCTGGCGGAACGTGAAAGAAACATTCCTTGCTAATATTGATGGGAATAGAAAATATCGTCCTATTACACAAGTTTCATTCATCTACGACAAAGTAAAGACGAACTAGGACCGTCCCTTTCACTCGATGGCTTTACGTTCGTGGAAATATCTTGCAAATGTCAACACAGCACACGTCAAGTAATTAGCACTTGATCGATAGAAACAACTCGCAGTCTCTAGCCGGCTTTCGAGCCGCCCATACAAAAGTCAATGTTAATTATGACGATGAGTTAAATGTACACCCTTGGAACACTCTTCACTCAAACAATTCACATAAACCTACCACTGTGTTCTTCAAGTGCATCTTTTTCTCTTTAAGTCGTTGTCGAATCGTTAGCTGCTCGTCAGCTAATGCCTGCCCTTCTTGCACAAATCCTTCAACATTTTTATTGATTTCGCTCCACTGTTTTTCTTTCTCCTCTACCAGTGTCTGTTAAATGTAGAAATTATTCGGATTATGGATCAGAGGCAAGCCTCAAACTAAGTTTGAAACAACTAAAATCAATGGATCAAGTTCACCATGAAAATATCTAGTTCGTGTCTTTCCTAAAATGGTTTAAAAAGTACTACATGCTATGTTTTAAAGTTCCAATTAATAGGTCAGGTTCTGTATAGAAGACTAGTATTAAAAGAATGATCATAAAATACAAAATTTGGAGCAACTGAATCGCAAAAAATATCAATTACAATTCTTATGTTGCCAATTTTACTCAGATCGTGAATGAAATGCGAATTGGAACGACATCATACGATTTTCCAATAAAATGCTTGTGTTTTATAAGACGGTATTACATCGTGAAGGGAAAAGTCACGCATCGATAATAAAGCCAGGTCAGTTTTACACCGGTCTTGTTTAGCCAGAAACATATATATATCACCGTGATTTCTCTGCTCGCTGGGCTTCTCTTGTGAGTTGGTAGAGCAGTCGAAGACATTTCACAGTAAATAGCACGTTCTTGATTTCTGATCCTTGAATTGATTTCGTCGATTATAAAAACTCCTATTCATACATGCTATGTTACTTGCTTTATCTCTCGTTTCGAACGCTGCTCCAGTAACTGATTTATTAGTTACATAAGTGTGTCTATCGTGGATTCTTTTGTTTACATCATTACAAAGTTTCTAATTATGGGGTCGCACGCCATGCCTAAAATTGACGCCTTACATTGTGGCTATGTATAAAATCATGCGATCTGTCAATCAGCATTACTTAATCGTATACTTAGTATCTTACGTTAGTGGCTATAAATAAATTTTAATCAAAAGAGCTCTCAAAACTTAGTAAATCACCATGCCCCCCTCCAAAAAAACCCCACACAACCCCTTGCCATTTACGTGTGGCTCCTCAAGTACCTACCTGTCCACTAAAGCACCGAGGCAAGACATTTATCTCATTTCAATATTAATCCTTCCAAAAAAACTTCATTTTTTATTCCAAACATCTTTACTTTCTACTTTAGATTTCTATGCAGTTATAATAGGATCATAACCCATGGGTGACGTGTTGCAAACATACCTTGGTGTATCAATATCATACACCACGGTCTTAAGAGCAATGTGGCATTTTTCATCGCAATTCTTAAATTACAAGCTATAGGCATTGTCTTCTAAAAGACGCATTCCTCGTAAAGAGAAATGAACATCGTATCTGAACTAAGTTAACATAAAAACAGTCATTCATTTATATTTATATATTTTATATAGAAATTACTTTGACAAATCTACATCAATTTTATTGTCTCAGTGGAGTAGAGTCCTGAGCCTACTTCAGGCAACACTGAAATTTGAGCAATAAATCTAGTCAACAATATCAGCACTTACCTGACATTCAGCTATTTTTGCATTATGTTTTGGTAAGCGCGCTTCCTCTCTTTCCAATATTGCCTTACAATCGTCTCTTTCCTAATACAAAGACATGTAAATGTATCAACAGCAGTGATATCAATGTGATGCAGGCCAGTGCTCTTATAATCGAATTTAAGTTTTGAAACATGTAAAATAATGTAGTCATGGCCAACTTTCTATATAATATAGTTTTGACCTGACATTCCATGTCCCGAAAGACATTATTTTTATATTTTAAGTTATTCTATATATCAAAATTGGCTATTCAGCTAATCAAATGCTTCTACATTGCATCATGATTTGTCTGAATAAAAGACACAACAGCTCTCGTTTCGCTAAGAAAAAATTAAACTACGCAGCTAATAAATACGAAAAATATCACTTACAGGTCCAAACAGAAATGCGCTACCACTCAGTATTCGCAACAAGGAGCGACACGAGGGAAAGGAGAGCTGTGGACTAAAAGAAGTATCTTTGAATGTTCTCTAGGTTCTGTGTTATGATAAATGAAGGGAAGGGGGGAGAGGGATGTGGACTAAAGAAGTATATTTGAATGTTCTCTAGGTTCTGTGTTATTGCATAGGAACGGAAGGGGGGAAAGGCATGTGGACTAAAAGAAGTATCTTTGAATGTTCTCTAGGTTCTGTGTTATTGCATAGGAAGGGAATGGGGGAGAGGGCTGTGGACTAAAGAAGTATCTTTGAATGTTCTCTAGGTTCTGTGTTATTGCATAGGAAGGGAAG
>JAAAKL020006649.1:0-17765 GCA_010016065.2 Carybdea cf. marsupialis auct. non (Linnaeus, 1758) | reverse complement strand
CGACGACGACGACGATGATGATGATGATGATGATGATGACGATGATGATGATGATGATGATTATGATGACGATGATGATAATGATGATGATGATGACGACGACGACGACGACGACGATGATGATGATGATGATGATGATGATGATGATGATGACGATGATGATGATGATGATGATGATGATCATGATGATCATGATGACTATTATGATGATGACCATGATGCTGATACTCATGATAATGGTGGTCATGATGATAAAGATGATGATCATGATCATCAATAAAATAATCATAATAATACATCATCATTATCATGCTTATGATCATTCACTCCTCATTAACATCCTCATCATTCATTTAGCATCAGCAGTTACGTCATTTGTAGCATTACTATTCCTGATTCTTACAACATGCTTTTCCCTCGATGGTTTCTGCTATCCTTTTCAACTGAATACTCTCATGACAGTTGCCTTTTTTTGAATTAGTGCCCGAGTAAACTCATACAACTTCACAACTATCCTCTGCTCGTTGGATTGGAAAATGCTTGTTGATTTTGTTATTTATTCTATATTCCTACAGTATTGTCACAGACTTAGGAGGTGGGATGTTGTTACTGAGATTATTTTTATGGATTTAAGATAACGGAAATAAAGCATATTTCTAGGGAATCCTAACCACATACCTTGCCTCCCATAGAATTTTAACCATCACTTTTTATCTCTTTGGGGCCTGTGAAAAAACTGATCAATAACTTGACCACCTTCTTGTTAATGATTGCATCATTACATTATTTTGATGCGATTTATCAATTCAGTTTTACAGTATCATGTGCATTCATAAAACTCTTGTTATTCATCCACTTATTTCTAGCCCCTTATGCCACTGCTGACAGACCCTTCATCACTTGTGCCACTTGCATCCACTTCTATCTCCTCGATATTGTACCTCTACCTTTTCTTCATTCTGCCTCACCCTCTCGTTCCCTACCTGAGTAACTATTCTGTTATTCTTTCAACCCACTAGGCTTTGCTCATTGCCATGCACATATATGCTACCCATTGCTCCTTTTTTTTTCTCTCACGATCTTAATGATGTTATCCACTCTTGTCTTACTTCTCGTGATTTCATTTTGCCAAGGACTGTTCTATGTTTTCTGAACAACTACCTGCTTCCTTTCTTACTTTTTTTGTGAGCGCACATTTTACTGCCCCGTAAGTCATCGCTGGTAAAATGACTATATAATGTAAGAGATACTGTTAGAATGAAACAGTGCTCTCAATAGATTTGAATTTCGGCTTTTTGTCTGACCAGCAACATCGAGAGACTCCTTTAAAGTAGTCGAGTTCTTTGAGTTCATGGACTTTCACTCTTTGCGGACTTCCTAAAAAACCATTTGCAGGCAGAGTATTTAACGGGTAAAGTTTCAACTTTGTTTGTCATTAGAACTAGTAACTGAAAGCGGTTATTAGTCTATACAGTAAAGCATTGGTGATGATGTCTCAAACCAAAAGTTTTGGAAATACTACGATTTGACTCAAGATATCTAAAGGCAACCCTGGAATAGGCTGCTTCCCAAAATACAAGACCTGTAGTGTATATAGTGTTTAAACTGGAGGCGTTTGAATTTCAAAAATCTCTGGTCAAACCTCTGTTGATATTCCTTGGTTCGCTACGTTAGGAAGAAACATCAAATAATAAGGATTTGTTGGAGAGATTTGTTAGAGAGATGTAAAAATTGAACGCTGACATCTCCGTGTCGGGAATGGGCAACACTCTAAATTTTGGTCATTGACGTTCTTACTAATCGGCCAACATGAAAACTGAGTATTTTGTCCATCATTCAATTTTGAAAATCGTGACTTCACCCTTTCCCTCCGCTTTAAAATAGCGTGGGTGCATCGTAGCTTAAAATAAGCATATTTTTTCAAATTCAAAAGTTAATGGATAGAGAAATGAGTGTATAGAGTTATATTGCTGGTAATTTTCATGATTTATGGAAAAAACACAATACAGATTTGTTCCAAGTTCCAAAGGTTAAGGGGCTCGTGATTTGTACCTGTAAAGGTGGTGATGGCTTTGAATTCTGACATACTTCACAAAAGGCAAGAGAAGGTTAGGTCGTGTCCTCGTTTTATGCATGTTTATTTGGATTCAGATATCACATGTATCAATAGTATCAGAAGGTACTGCTGAATTAAACCTTCACTTTGTAAAACAGCCACTTTCAGATAACCCGGCCCTTGATTGCATACAAATGACTAGCTTAACTGAAAGTGTTTGCATCGGAATGGCAGTGAAATCTTGAATCAGAAAAGATGGCTTCTGGAAACAGTAGCTCCTAACAAAGTTATTTGTTGCACTGATTTATTAATGTTTCCATAATTGGATATTATAGCATGGCTATCAGGCTACTGCTGGGTCCTTGGAAACCAGAGATTTGAAAGAGTAATCGTATTGTGGAAAGGGCTGCTTCTCCTTTCCCTAGTGTCTACCAGACCCAGTTTATCTAACAGAACATCTTTCAGTCAAATTACTTTAAACTAGACTGGACCTATTTGTTGTTAAGCTCCTTCTACCTCCAAATTAAGTTGAGTCTTAACCCCGTCAAGTAGTTTATAAATGACCGTACTGCACCATACTTCGCATAATCGAAGACAATAGAAGAGAATAGGCTCCAGTCGACCACAAGAAAGAAAGGAATGGGATATTTTAAGCACAATGCGAAGCCCGCTAAATCTGGTTACAGCTATTAAATTCATCACAGTAAGGTGTAATTTAACCAACAAGAATATGACGTAAGACTTAAAATGAATTAACAGGGGATAAGTACTATCGATCGCCTTCTAATTATATCACAATTAACTGAAATGTGGTAAATCTTGGTGTTATTGTATGCAAGTATTCGGAGGACAAGTGTAAATGCCCAGCATTCTCTTTTGGGGCTCTCTACAGGGGATTATCGACCACCCGTAAGGTAGAAAATAGGGTTAAAGACCATGGTTGGAAACGATATTGCAATCTTTCTATTTTGTATGAAACGTAAGTGTACATCATTCGTCTGCCACCCCCTTACTACTCAAATAACGCTCTACCTGGAGATATCATTTAGTACAAAGACAAATGGACCCTCCTCCTACTGAGAAGAGTTTATATTACAACCCGTTTGCATATTTAGCCAGAAAACCAGTTTCATTCCCCTTGGATTTACGGAGCTGTGGTAATGATTTTCTGAAATAGTTTCAGCAACCAGGATTCTAAAGACAATTTAGCGGTCCACAAATGGTATTGTATGGTTCCGTAACCTGTTATACTGTATCCAGACATATTCTAAAGAAGCATGTCTGCTTGTCTGTCTGTGTATTCGCGTCCCATTTGTACGCCATTGATCTGGTGAAGATGAGTCTTCGCACACAAATGTAACTTGACCTTCTGAGTATCTTCAAGGGTGTAGGGGTGGGTCTGGGTTACGTGGCAATGAACCTGGCCCATGCTCTCTCAGTTATTTATGGTTCTCCAATTTGTAGCCAAAGAGCTGCGATCCCGTGGAGTGCCTCTATCTCAAGCGGAGCAGCTCACTGCCGATCGTCAGCACTGGTGAGCACTTGTGTTTCAAGTTGGCTCAACGTACCGCACGGTACTCGAGAATTAGTGAGTGAGTGAGTGTGAATTTGTAGCCTAAACCACTGATCTGATTAAGCTGAAAATTTGTATACAAATGCACTTCCCTGAATGTTCTCGTGGGGAGTAAGTTGCCACGAGGCAAATGGCAATGGAGAGCCCTTCCTGGCCAGATCTAGTTGAAGAGACATCTTCAACAGAGACTTGCCTATTTCAAGCTCCAGCTTTTCGTCTTGTAACAAAGTTCTTCTCATCCCTCTTACTGTGAATGAACTGATACTTCTTGGTCCCTCGAAACTATCTCAGCCGGAACAAATGCTATATAGTCTAACTACCTGTCCTTTTATTACAACGTTCTTCGTGCATGGAGAATGACATAATTTGAGGAGAAGATATGGATTTGTGACTGTATCTCTAAGAATTAGGTCTCTTTGCAACCCCCTCCCCTTCAGGGTAAAAATGAATGCTCATGTGATAATAGAATTCTTACCTTGAATTCAAATGTAAAAATTGTGTCGTCAGTAAATCGAAGCCACAGGGGACTGGTGCCTCTTATTCTGTTTTCTAATTGCATAATGGTAGATAAAATTTAAATGCATCGTTATGAACGTATTCCTACAATGGTTTCGAGTTCGGGTAAGGCTTTGGAGTTCTTCTAAATAATAGAAGTTTTAGGTTGCCAATTGTTCAGATTGTATGAGTGGTAACTCAACCTAGTTTCGACAGCATCAGTAATAACATGTTTTGTATAACTTACGTGGTTTGGTTGTTGAGTTTGTAAACACGTAGAATCTATCAATTCCGGTGATAGCATGATTCACATTATGTACGTGATATCTTAGTTCCTTGTAGATAGTAATACAGTCCTTGTAAATACTTGTTTAATCAGTTGTTAAGATAGTTATGATCGGAGTCAGTCGTGTGCTCTCACGATACTCTTTCTGCTGGAATTTCGACACGCTGCGTCTCGTCCAGTCAAGATGAAGTAGTATGAAATGTGGCATCCAATGATACAAGGTAACAGCGTACTAAGCTATCTCACCCACAGAAGGATGTTTCTAGTCCTTTGTTCACCGGTGTTGGCAAATAGTACAATACTTATCACTCAGAGTTCTTGTCATTCTGAAGGAGCAATAATTCCAGACTCTGTGTTCGTTTGCCATAAATACGCTTTGAGGCTGAGCTTAAAATTACAACAATATTCCTGCTGATGCCCTCTTTAAAGTTTTTAATTTATCATATTAAATTGTAAAACTGGTCTACAGCAGAGATACAAAGGGTTGTGCAAGGATTATTTTCCTAACATGAAAATATCTGCGCACGTCCGACGCTCACATTGCGCACAACCACGATGGGTACAAGAAACAAGTCCGCACGAACCTGATCTATGTCCTCATCCTAATTTCTCTCATTACGCCGACTGAGTACACCTTTGTGCAATATGATTCTCTAACAGAAATGATAAATTTTTTTTATCCGTTTTAACGTCTATTTTTCTCATTCATGGGGTTAGACTGTGCGCATATATATGGGACTTGTTACTGGAGCATGGAGCACTTAAAGACCGGATGCCCTTCCTGACATCACCAATGGCCCTTTCGGGATTTGAACCCTGACCTTCTTGACTGTCTTGATCTGAAGGCAAGGAACTTATCCACTAGACCACGGCGGCTCAAATATTACCTTTATAATTATACATTAATGATCAAATATTTAAATGAATAAAATCGGAAGTACATAAAACGTAACAAAACAGTCATAGCAAGCCCTTGCCTTCTTGAACTGGACGACTACTTGCGATTGCACATTGTCTTGATCTTCTGATGATATATACACATATGGGCGGCTGAACAGTACCTCTATGTTACCCTGATAAAATACTGAACAAGCCATGTTGTCGTACATCGGTATTATTGATAGTGCGAAGTACGATGTGTGAATACAGCACACCACAACACCGTGCTATCTAAACTAGGATTCCCGACGGACCTCTCATTAAACAACTATCTGAGGTAACTGTCACGGTTTCGCCAGACACTGGTCACAGCGAATATCTGTAGTCAAGAACACTTTCGTGAAGAATTTCTAGGAAATGGCAGGATTGTAACAGGTTCTTGACAACGGCAATGGAATGAGTGCCACGTCACTTATTGAAAAAGGCTTGTTTTAAATAAACTAAATTTTAGCGACAAAGCAAAGGCGCCTAACGTTTGATAAATACAATTTCCGGCGCGGCAAGATGATGTGAAAAACGCGCATTAGCTCATACCTTAAAAGAATCCTCGTGTTAGTTATCTACACAGGGCTGATGTTCAACCAAATGTTGGCCGACTACTGAGTCACTTTTCCGAAATGTGGAATTGCAAAATGGACTAGATCAAATTTTCGATACTTTACTACGATTATTTATGATGGCCAGCAGATGTTGCGCGTTTCTGTCGTGCAGTCACTAAAATCATTTAATTAGTGAATTAGTAAGTTAATTAAGCTACTCAGTTACTACTAGGAATCGGCTAAATGTAAACTCAACAATAATATCACCCTAGATAATGTTTTTTCAAAACTTACCTTTCGTTCAGTTGCATATATGCCCCTCTCTATTTTTATCGTAGCAATGTCTCGACATCGACCGTAAGTGGAGAGGAAGAGACGTAGGTACAGTTTCCAAACTTATCAATCTGTTATTTCTATTTAGAGGAAGTGACAAACGTCACAATTGCAATGTCACGCTACTACAAGATTTCGCTTTTGAAATGTCGTATGCCCCTTTAATCAAGTTGTCGCATTCACTTACATAGCGTGACGGAAAGTACGTCTATGTCTTAAAAAAACCCAGTATCACATCGTTATGAGACATTGACCTAAATGATAGAGATTGACTCACTATATCCACAATAGGGCAATTGGCAAATACCCTACGCACAGTCAATAGCTGCGTCATAATAAGGGTGAGACCTACCAAGACATTTTCTCACGAACCAAAAGTTCTACACTGGAATAAATAAAAATAAGAATCTGAGGTGTGATCTGCTTGGTTTTGAGTAATCAGACTGCATTTTATTATAAATTGTTCATATGGAGATTTAAATATTTAGATTTCGGTTCTAACTTAACTCTTCTGAGTGCCATCAGGAGCAGAGTTGGCGCAATTATAATGTCACGCAATGTTGTTTACTTCAATAAATACGACATTTGCATGATCTTTCATCAGTCCCTTGGCATTGAGACACTACTATAAAGTTGTGATAATAATAACAGTGCCTGCAATTCGTAAAAACAAATACTTGTGATTGTAGCAAGGGGGTCCATCAAACATAACGTATCAGTAAATCGGGTCAAGTTGATGCCCGCCCGTTCTATTCGCTTCATCCTGTGCAAATGAGAACTAACTACCGTGCCATCACTATGATAACAAGGAACCCTCTCCCCCGAAAATCTTATTAATAGCTGCTTTGGTGGGTCCTAGTGTACCTAGATCTGCTTGTAGAAAGAATGGACTGTTGGCTTCGGATCAGGAGTAACGCGTAGAAAATCTCTTTCGAGCAAAATGGGTTCTTGGTTGTCAAATGCCGTGAAGCCAAGTTAAAATTCTGTTAATTCTGTTATGCTTCTTCTGCTAATCTGAAATATTGACAAGATTTAGAGTCATGACGCCTCAACCCCTGGCCATACAAACATGCTGTGTTAGATTGATATGAAGTAATCACTGATCGGTCTCCCGTCCTCTTACAACTGGGACGTTTAGTACACCACAATGAACTTCATCACACAAAGGGAAGTGGCGGATAAAGCTCAACTTAACTCAATCGGGAGGAGGGGCTGTTCTGAGAACGAATATCCCCTACTTGGTCCCCTTTGCATCGATCACACCAAAATAGGTCCTAAATCATATAGACAAGCGCCGACTCATTAACCGAAGAGCAGCTAGGTAGCTAAGGCAAAGTTGCGACAAAAGTAACTTCATGGTCGGAAAAAAGCAAGATCGACTGTTTACGTCCACGAGGTTCACTTCGAACTCGATGGCTCCATGTCGTCGCCAAAGATCTGCGATCCTGTGGAGTGCCTCTATCTCAAGCGGAGCAGCTCGCTGCCGATCGTCAGCACTGGCGAGCACTTGTGTTTCAAGTTGGCTCTACACACCGCAAGGTGTTCGAGGATTAGTGAGTGTGTGAGTGAGTGAGTGAATGTTAATATAGACGAAATATTGACAGCATTCGAAACCGTTCCTGAATTCTCTTACATAACGATTGCACTTACAAAAGAAGTGGTACAAAATTGTTACGAATATCACAAATATAAATCATACTTAATACAAACGACGTGAGACATCCTTACAACAAAATACAAAATTCTCGTCGCATGTCTCGAATTAAAAGAATCGATGTAGTTACTTTGTTAGTTACTAAATCTTAATCTCCTACCTCTTTAACCAATATACCATGGATATTATAACTATGAATTCCTCTTCCGTCTTCAGATTTTATAACTTAAGTAAAGAAACGCAATTGAAAGTGTGTCGAATACATCTCTACTGTTATAAACGATGATATCAATGATAATCTTGGAATGACAAACGGTTAACGTAATTTCGCCGAGGTAAGAACTTCATGTTCCTACTGATAAACATCTGCGGCTGAAACAAGCCCAGGGATACGGGAAGGGTGACATGGTCTAATGTAGTGCTTTGATCGTACTTTACATGTACGGCTTCCTGAGATGAATGTGTGTAAACTGATTATAAATACGCCAATTTACAGGCAGTTCCAAAGCCACAAAGGGAATCTCGAAGTCACTTTCTGCATAAATAACATTTTGAGTAACCCATCTGTATGTGGTGAAATCGGGTTAATGTGCCAACGTTTAACTGCAGTTACAGTCTTGAAGCACTGTAGGTTGACAAATCATAAAGTTAGGAGCGTTGCATCTAACTGTGCCTTGGCTTCACTTTTATAGAAGTCACATTTTCTATCTTCAACGTGTCACCTTTTAGGCATCCTTTGTCACGATTCACCAGTTTACAAGTGGTGAGGGAAGGAAGAAGGAGGGGAGAGGGAGGGGAAGGGGAATAGTTTAAGCATAATGCGGTCGAAGGAGTGGAGAATGAATGTTTGCACAATTCCAAAAAGACGCTGCACGTTGTGAAGGGAGTGAACGAAAGATGAAATGAGTTTATGTAATATGAAATTGAACAAGATGAACAGATACATGCACTACGTAAAACTAGTTTGATTACGCATGATAACGATACAATTACAAAAATAGTCAGTTTCAAAGTAATTCAGTTGCGAATAACTGACAGAATGTCGACTATTTACAAGGGTCAATTAAAACCTCTGTTTAACGAATAGGCAGTACAGTGCTTCCTTGATTGTCCGGTTGTGTTGCGTTTAGCAAAATCAGGGCCGAAAATCGAAAAAGTCAGGCTAATAAATGTAACCCATTTCTTGTCTTAAATGTATTTAAAAATACTTTCCTTTCACATGTCAATTTGTCCGTTTTTTTCCTCGAAAAAAATGAGAGATTCCGTGGGAACAAATGTTTCAAAATGTACTCGTTTGGGTTAGCTTCAACGAACGTTTGTAATTTGTTCCCTCAGTAAGAGTGGGCGACAAAAACTGTCTTCAGCTCCTCCATCACCCTACCCCTCAAAAGAAACTACAACTTAAACAGGGTCTCAAGCGGTCACTAACGACAACACCTTTACCTACGCGAGTTCATCTCAATCAAAGACTAAAGAGAAAGGTACAGCTATTGAAGTCAAAACTCTTGAAGGTCGAAAAATCATATTAGGCTAACTCAACGGAGGCCATCACGACTTTAAAATCCCGAGAACTTTATCAGCCAAAATGTTAATATAGCAACCCACACATTTGCTAACTTTCTTCACGCTTAACTAATTATTGAACATGAGTTTGTACACTCAATATGAAAGGAAAGAAATTAATCTCAATTTTCTTTTCAATGCGCGAGGAAGGGCACTAATTGGTACATCCAATAAATAAAATATTTGCAGCTTCTTCTAAACTTGCTTCCCTTCTGTCAAGCAGCGAAAAACAACCTCGGATCATAATTTCTTTGATGACTTAAAGAAACTCATTATAACATGATAGCAAACCTGTTTAGAGAACGCTTTTACAAGGATGATCATCGGTTACTAGGAAATGTAGGAAATTCTGATTCTATCGCCGATTTATTCGAAATTCAACCGAGTCAGAATGATGGCTCAGAATTTATTAGATCTGCAGTTTATGTGGAAAGTAGCGTAGTAAAGTCTCAAAGGTGGCAAATGATATCGTAATGATAATTCCTGACGGCAAGAGCTGCCATGGAAAGTATTCAGAGATAGAGAAAAGTTCTATCCCTGCAATAATAGAATCCCACTATCATGATCTGATGTGTACTAGTAATATGCGATCGACAATCAAGCTCTCCAAGTACGTTTTACTTTCACCTACAGTGTATCGCACAGACATCAAGAGTAGCTGTGGCAAGCACAGTACGACTGTATCAACCTGTACCACGGTCTTTCATCTCGACAGCAAATCCTGGTACACCCTACAACAAACCAATGGGAGACGTTGCTTCACCAGAGGACTCCCATAGCCATTTTGCCAGCTTCTTCGCCGAGGCAGCTGCATAGCGATTGCTAACGATGCCAACGTGAATGCAAAGAAGCTCGTAACAGTTGACAGTACTGCTCTGACTCCCCTCGAAACTCTGGCGGACAAGACTCCTGAAAAATGGAAAGGGAGCATTCTGATTATTATAACTAAGAAAAAATGCAAACGATCAAACTTTAAGATTGCTGTTACATGTGGATGACGATGATGACTGCTGTCAAGAGGTTGGGGTAGCAAAGGTGAAAGCTCCAGGATCTAAGACCTGTAACAGATAAAGTAATATTTAAAAAAAAGAAGATAGAGCATGATTGTCTAGAGATTTTTTGTCGCTTTCTTAGGGTCCGAAGGCTATTTTCAGCCTTGGTCCCTCGTAGGCTTTCCACGGCCCTGTGATGACGTTGATTAGAAAGATGATGATGATGATGATGGTGGTGGTAGTGGTGGCGGTGGTGGTAACGATTATGAAAGATGACGATGAAAATGATTATGATGACACTAATGCTGATCGTAAAGATAATGATGGTGATGATGATGATGAAGGAAAAGGAAAAATAGAAGGCGAAGGCGAAGAAGAATAGAAAGAAGTGGACGATGATGACGATGATGATGATGACGATAATGATAAAAATAATGATAATGATAATAATAATGACAATGATAATGATGATTATAGTAATGGTGCCGTTGATAATAAAATAAAACGACGACGATGATGATGATGATGATGTTGTTGTTATTTATCACGATTGTTGTGACGTCACTATGGACGCCTTAAACGAATGAAGCTATTGCATTACATAAGCATATCATCGCATTAATAACAAAGGTAATGATTGTTGTTCCTGAAATCCAGTCATCAACAGACGATCAACAACATCTCAGCGTCTTTTTATGTGCGTTACGTACAAACGAAAAACTACTTCACAAAACTGCTAATTTAACATCTTCTCTTCTGTTGCAGAGAAAAGATACTTTCCGAGACTTGCGATGACAAATAAAATAGTTTTACATCCGACTATTGAAAAAGTGTTGTAAATCGATGTTTTCTTTACGGTGATTCTCAACTGTTGTCTTGTTTGTTCTATTTTCCACTTGAAGTATACATCGAGCATCGGTTTTCTGTCGCTAAATACTTAATGTACCAGTTCTATTTACGTTTCTCACCATCAGACGACTATTATTTACTTCTCACAGGTTTTTACCACTGTTTTTCGGCAACTATCCTGTCTATTACGCTAGCATTTCGCTACGGAGTTCTGATTTTAACCTTGAAACTGTCCACATAAACAACAAATCGGAACTATGAAGCGCTGTAAGCATATGATCACTCGGTAAACACATTTCCTCTCTTTTCCGCTTGGAGTACTCGACTGGCCATGGAGTGATACATAAAGCACCTGTTTAGAGGTAAATTTCGTCCAAATTCCAACATGTTAGCCTGTACCATTTCTACAATCATAATGGAAATATTCTTGCAAATTGAGGGGGGATATAATTGTACGCCGCCTCATACTTGGTTACACATGCTATCAGACCTGTATTCTAAGCATTCCATAAGTACCATTAAGTATTCTATGGCTTCGCAGCGTTAACGGGACGCCAAGTATCCACTACAGGAACAACACCGTGACCATCGCGGCAGAAGTAATGAAACAACCTAACAAGTGATTGGGCTTAAATTTCTTTAACCTTGTGCCCAATTCATAGTGAAGGGTGGCCGTAGCTGGGATGGTTTTGAACTTCCAGAAACCCCCACATGAATCTGACGAGAGTAAATCGGGCAATACATAGTAAAAGAAATTTCAAGGTTATGGATCCACGTGTCTTCAAGGCCGTTATATAGTAAAGGATTGGCAATATCTAAGATTATTTGATATAAAACACGGTGCTTCTTTAACTGTGTATAACCCCGGAATAATCGAATTGTGTACCTCTTAGTACAGTAAAGTATAACCACTAAGAAATTTTTAAAGGTTATGGATACAAATATAAAACTTATATAATACTATAAAAAACCTATAAGAAAAGTGCAACTTCTGCATATATACAGCTTAACAATACAACGACGGCACCACGCCCTTGTTCGAGGAAAAGTATAATAATCCAACGAAGATGCAGTCTGGAAAGATCAGAATTTTTGGAAGCACAGCGCCAAACCTCCCGGCCACAACGACCGTAAGCAACTGATAAATAAAGCCATAATCATCTTCCATGATCCCTTTTCAGCGACAGATTTTATATCTTTGAAGCAAAAAAAGTCAGACGTAGAGCAAAAGAGACTCAGGTCTAAGTTTGATATCTTCTGATTTAAAACACTTGGTATTTCAAACGTTCACACCCTCCTTTACTTTGATCGTAGAAATTAAAATTTATAATACAAAACTTCTTTTTGTTAAACGGATTCCGTTAAACAATAATTGATCACCAAAGATATAACGTACAGCGAACGCTGTCCCACCAGTGCAGCCAGAAAGATAAATCATGGTGATATCTTTCCAATCGGGTAGATTTACAAGCTCTTTAAATAATTTATCACAGGTACTTTTATCTCGATGGTTACGATTAATATTCTTGGCACAATAGAAAACGAAACAGAATAACGTCAGAACTGAATGATATTTTACTAAACTGATATCAGTGCCGGTTAGATGCCCTCTGTCATTAATCACCACTCTCGCAATTGCGGCATTTCCTAATTGCTCAATCTAACTTCAAATTGTCGTCATGTCATAGGCGATGTTTCAGTATACATAAACAAGTTTTCGTCAATCTGCTACTGATTATATGCATTACGCCAATTGCCAAAATTCTCTGCTTTGTTTTCAGCCGGTCGCCAAATGCCAATGTTTTCCAATGATAACAATGTTTATTATTAGACAAGGCAGGGCGTGAAATGTTCTTCAGAAAACAGGATCTGTATCATGCCAAATCTAATAAATTAACGTCATCGACGAGAAACTCAAGCAATATGACAAGCTCTTCATCGATGGTAAGAAAACTTGGATTTTCGATCAAGTTCTTAGGATTTGAAAGAATAGCCGTATAACGAGTGAAACAATCGTAGAAAAGAAACATAAGACATAATAGGAGTTGATGCTAAATAAAAGAAACCGGAACGCTTGTTTGAAAATGAACAATTTTCTTCCCACACGTATCAAGATGAGGACGGTACGCCTAATTTTTCTTTCGCAACTTGTCATGCACTATGTTGCAAAGTATATTTTTGATGTGATAAAATTAAATACACATCTTTGTGCGTCAGTCATTGCGATAATTTAATCTCAGAAAAAATTATTAGACTTAAGAAAATGAATTCTCGTTTAGCAGTTTTAATTGCCATGCTCTCACAGGTTTCTATGGACCTGGATAGTTCAATTTTACTCTCCAAGACTCTCGTAAACTGCAGTTTTGATTTGTTTTAAAGATGCCTTTGAAATTTGACTAAATATGCAATTAATTTTTTGTTAATGTAGGTTCTTCATAAAACAATAGATTTGCCAAAAAAGACGGCACCGATAACTGGAGCGGCTTCTTGAATTTTCTACGTGGAATTTCCCCTGAATCACGAGTGATTGGAACGACACTTCCATCTGTCATAGAATAGTATGAAACAGTTTCAGAAAAGCAGAGTGAATGTCCTGACTTTCAAATTTTGCATATAACTAATTCTTTTACTTGTAATCATTGCCACTTTCTTACATTTCCTTTGTTTATATGTTTGTTTACAATTCATGTAGTGCTGTTTATACAATATTTATAGATTACCAATTCCTGACGACAATTCCTATCACTCTTAAGTAAATAAGTGCCTACCTCTTTACGGATGTCAAAAGTAAATTTTCTCGTTAAAATAAAAAAATTGTCTTTTTCATATATCTTGAGGCTACCTATTATTTTCACTTGTAGAATGAAAACAACTTTCCCTTAAGTTTTAAAAGTTTGAATAGATATTAGCGAAATTATATAACTAACGGGACTCGAACCCTTGACCCATGCATCGGCGGTGTATTGTAACTTAGCAATCTTTGATTCAGGTAGACATATTATTACAAAAATGCATGGTACAAGGTTATGTTATTGTGGTTCCCTTCTTTGGGGGGCGGTTCACCTGAGGTAGAGCGACTGAATGACAGTCCTACGGTTCTCATGACTGAAAATCGAGCTGCAATATTGCAGACCGAAATACTCACGCTTCTGCAGATGATTTACAAAGATATAAAATCAGTACTGGGATTTGAAGATCAAAAGGACCTTTTCGATTAGTACTTCTATAATTCGTGAAAATCATGGAGATGCACTAAACTCAGAGCCTGCCTTGACGATATTGGCCCGTGAATTGATCGAACAGAGATAAAGCCGAGTTGCTGCATTTCACCTGTAGACTTTTGAGACAGTTGACTAGATTTAATGTAAATTGGAAACGACGAATCAATATCTAACACGTTGTTAGTTAAGGTTACATTAGATCAACACTTCTGTTGACTGCACAAAGTTAAGAAGATTTGTCAAGCATTTGTCATCAGGTAAGATGCACTGCACAAAAAGAGGAAGTACCTAGATCGTGAGTCAACAAAAAGTTGTTGTTCAGATTTTTGTAACAAATACATTGCCTAAATGCAATGCTAAATCAACAATGTGCATCAGGAATGTGGACTACCCGACTTGTGAAACACTGCAAAACGTTACGTGTTGCTCAGAGGGTTAAGTCCATCTTCTCATCACCATTAGTCCCGGTACTAACTTACAAACTTGATTAGGAAGTCCGGTGAGTTTGCTCAGATGTAGGGTCTCTCTTGGGGAATTCGAGCGTTTCAAGCTTTTTCTGTAGACACTACATATAAAGTTTCGGATCGATCTCCCTCATGATAAGCCGTAATGTACGTTTGTTAACATTTTACGCTCAGACCGAAAACACATAAGAATTTAATTTCGATTTCTTTATAGTGGAGCAAAGTGTAGCTATTGTAAAAAGCACTTGTCGCAGAAGCGCTGTTTAAGAAAAAGTGTTACGTAATAAGCAGCTGGTCTGGGCTCAATTTTCAGACGTATTAAAACGCACGGACTTGAAACAGCTACGAGCGAATCAACAACATAAACTTTATCAGTTTGAAAACTTTCCACAGTAATTTGCACGCACGCACGCGCAGCACGTGGTAATTTGCATGGGTAAACATACCGCACGTGCAAAACTGCACGCACGCACGCACGCACGCACGCACGCACGCACGCACTGCATGCAGTAATATCACCGTCGAACTCAAAATACGTATTGAATCTCGTTTAGCAGTGATTGATA
Organism: Carybdea cf. marsupialis auct. non (Linnaeus, 1758); assembly: GCA_010016065.2. Classification (NCBI taxonomy): domain Eukaryota; kingdom Metazoa; phylum Cnidaria; class Cubozoa; order Carybdeida; family Carybdeidae; genus Carybdea; species Carybdea cf. marsupialis auct. non (Linnaeus, 1758). Next base: position 2,235 of record JAAAKL020006649.1, on the reverse strand, counting down.
AATCATCCGTTGTCTGAAATCGTTATGTAGTACAAAAACGCTAAGATTAATAAGTGGGATAGGGTCGATGTAAAATGTGGGAGATTGGAGTCGGGTTGGACAAGTTTTTCAAAATTAACCAGCGGAAGGGGCATGATTACGTGATGGCTGTCGAGAGACTTTATTCGTGGTGTTATTAAGAGGAAATAAAGTGAAAAACCGAGACTTCCTATTTGCGGCCTTTACAAATCTATAGAACAAACAAGTTTTATAAGTTACAAATAACGCATAATACACCTACCTGTAGAAATTACTCGATAATGTTCCCGTCGAGGTTACACTGTATATAGGTTTCGGGGCTTTATGAACAGGAAGAGCTTTCCCCATGTTGTCCTCAAACCAAAGGAAGTATGAATACGTGAAGTCACCATCTTGTACAATAAATGACGTGTAACCTTTAGTGACATGGTGCTCTACATATTGCCAAATATCCCACAGCCTCTGCTTGATGATGAGATTTGTTGAAAACTTTTGTTGCTCGTTCCACTCGACATCGTTAACATTGATGGTTGGTGCAATTAGTAAATTCGCAGTTCTTAGAAGGAAGAAAAACCAAACAAAACAATGGAGCCGAAGTCAACATCATATTTATGCTATCTTACCGGAAAATACCTAAGATACAGCACTGACAGAAGGAGACGTACGAAATAAATTTGGTAGAAATAAATATTAAACATTTGAAACCTCAAAAGCCCTGTTTAAGAAATCGAAAAAAATTTGGCAGTTAAGATTCTACAAAGAACTAATGGTAGAAGTCTTCTGGTCGACTATTAGCATACCTTCAAGTACAGTGAGGAAACGCTGGTATTAGAAACAAAGTTAAGACAGCCTCAAGAACATTACAAGTGTGTCTTTGTACTGATCAAAATAGACATGGCACAGGATAGGACTGGACACGGAAAATAGTTAATAGTGATCTACCGTTCCCTTCCACATGTGTCATTCTTCATTGGTAAAGAGACCAAGGATTTATAACATGATTTCGAAGCTATTTACGTTAACACCACAAACTAGCCATGCATGATCTCACTGCCAGTGATGTTATGTTATACTGTGTTATGTTAAGTACGTTACGTTATATTATATTACGGTATAGCATGGTAAGTTACAGGATGTATCGTATCGTATGTAATGTTATTTTACGTTAGATTATGTTATGTTATTTTATGTTATATTATGTTATGTTATGTTATGTTAGACTTAGCTATGTTCCGTTATACTGTGTTATTTTGTTATGATATGTTATGTTATGTTATGCTGTGTTGTTTTGTTAAGGCATGTTATGTTATGTTATATTATGTTATATTATCTTATGCTATGTTTATGTTACGTTATATTAGGTCATGGTATGTTAGAATCAGCTATGTTACGTTAAACTGTGTTATTTTGTTATGTTATGATATGTTATGTTATGTTATGCTGTGTTGTTTTGTTATGGTATGGTATGTGGCACTGGCATCGCTTCACTGGTTATGATATCCACTGCGTTCAACCTTTCAGCCTGAATTACTTAGTCTTTGTAACTGCCATGTTATCCGACACGAAGAACAGTCAACACTCCCCACGTGCCTGTCGAACGGCGTCAACAAATAAAGTCTGCATCATTTTGCAGATATGGATTAAGTCCCTTACAATTCACAACTTACCGATTGATGTACATGAAATGAACCAACCCTGGGAAGTCGTTAATATAAGCTGTCATTGTAACATTTCGTTGACCACGAACATGAAGGTATTCTGTAAAGTCTCGCAACTTAATCCGCGACGTGATTTGAATGGAGCCAATAATCTTGAGTAAACGCTCCGTGCGCGTATTACGGAGTGCCTTCGAGCCAAGGTAAAGTTGACCAAACAGCACCTTCAAAGTCTCCACAAGTTTTGGAAGAATACTCAGCAGCCTAAAGTTGGAGGTAATAATGGATTAATACTAAGAGTCGACCACTAGAAACTACAGTTATCTGTCACTTGTAAATGGTATAACAGTACAATTTTTTTAGAGCAGTCGAAGTTCTCATAGGTTTAAAAATCACACGAGGAAATGCCTTGGCAACATGGACGGTTAAAGCCGCAGTATGATAGGCAACTTCGACAAGATATATTGGATTCTCTTGTACAGGGTTGATCATCATCATCATCATCATCATCATCATCATCATCATCATCATTATCATCTTTATTATCATCATCATCGTCATC
>JAAAKL020006648.1:0-17766 GCA_010016065.2 Carybdea cf. marsupialis auct. non (Linnaeus, 1758) | reverse complement strand
AATCTTTTTTGAAAAAAGAGAACCGTTGTTTTTTCCATGAGGACATGGTCAACAATAAAAATAATTGAAAAAAAGAAGAGCCACAGTGGAGGTGCCGGGGATTGAACCCGGGGCCTCACGCATGCGAAGCGCGCGCTCTACCACTGAGCTACACCCCCTCGGCGGAGTAAAGGGAAAATTTTTGGTATTTAATGTTCGTGTTGTGTATGTCCTTACAGTCTTGAAAGGAGCGACATCGAACACGAATGATAAACTTCATTGGTAGTACTACGCTATGGAGATTAATGTTGTCTGCAAAACCATCTTGAAGTAAATATACATTTGGGTTTTTGATGTTATTACTATTGTACAGCATGAAACTTCGTTCCTTGGCTTCGTACCTTGACTTGTGGTAAAACGTGTGAAAATTGTTGTACTGTTTATTGCACCTCCCGAGTTTAACAGTTTAGCAGTTGGAAATTTGAAGTATTAGCATCCCTTATTGACGTTTAATTCCAGACTTACAGATTCCTTCACAATTTCATCGTAGTGCCAGCAGAGCACCCAGTCGACAATGGTGACTTAGAAAGCTTAGAAAACCAGGAAGATCGAACAAAACGCCGAATGAGCCACACGAAATACAGCGAACAAAGACAAGTATTAGTGCAGGGAAAGGGTAAGTTTAGCTGTGGATATCCCCGGTTTTTAAAACGTGTCTATCTATTGTTGTGTTTTATCCTTATGAATTTCAGTAGATGTGGAATACCAAGCTTTTTTACGAAGTTGTTGATTTTCAAATTTATTTAAAATTGACATTAGTTTCAGCTGTTGCGCTTATTTATGTCGATGAAAACATGCTATTATTAGATAACAATAAAAAGGTTAGTAAACTGTTAGAAGGCTGTAATTAAACCCTGGTTTTAGTATATATCATACATAAAATCTTTCCGTGTGCAGTTTTTGAATACTTTCGATACCTGAATGCTTTCATGAACAAAAGCAGTGCATCCAATATGTTCGCGCAGTTGCAATGCTTAATTTCAGCATTATAGGGATAGCTTTATCTCTGTAACAAGATTTTCTTATAGTAATAATAGTAATAATAGTAATGAAGATGATGATGATAATAATAATTATGCAGGTGATCATTGATAATGGGTGAGAAACAGGACAGCGTATACGTCACCTTCTGTTGCCCAAACCCAAAATTTGTTATACTTAAGACCAATCCTTCACTACTTAATATTCATTATTTTGTAGCTCTTCGTGAAGTTGAGGTTACTGGTGAAAAACCGGGAGAGGATGTTGCAGATCGACGGAAGAAACGACTTTCGAAGAGAAAGTCGGTGGAAGGCGATGATCTCAACGTGTCGTGTCGTCAGTTAGGAACGGCTGACTTCGAGGGATGGATGCATAAAAAATGTAAGTTCCTCTTCACAACAAAGTAATAATGTATATATCACAATGTATGTGTGCACCCTGTTAAAAGAATCTTATTTGGCACTCATAACCCATAAAAAGCAACTTTCCACTTACTTGCAATAGTCTTGACTCTATTTGCTGTCAAATCTCCCCATGAACACTATTGACACTTAGTCCAAACCGAGCTCACCAGCATCAGAAAAGCCGTTATATCATCAAGAAGATCAAGTTCGAGGAGGACAGATCGGACTGCAAACTTGGATACAGTTTACATGGTGACTGATCCAAATGAAGCCATATCAGAACTGTTACCGATTAGCCTTGTGTTTACACAAGACCTGGTAGATCCATACTCTTTTGTATCTGCTATGCGTACTAGTTTGGGACCGCCCCGGAAAATGAACGAGTTTGGGCCCGATCTCATGTGAACCCTTTGATTCGTGCCATAACCTTTAAATATGATACTGTTGATGCCTGCATTTTATCGGTGTCTTGTCAAGTTAGTATTTTTCTGCAGACTGTGTCTCCATTACCTTGCAGTAAGCAGCCAGAATTCTTGTTCTTGTTCATCGTTAAATATAAAAAGAGACAACAGATGTATTCCTTGTACGTTTCAAGTAGCTATACATTGATCTAAGAACTTCTTTTTTTGCGCACACTTGAGAGCAGTCAAGCCTACCGTGGCTATCGATAAACTACCGTTAACCGTCAGTGGCAGCGTAAAGACGGTGCAGTGAAAGCGTCAATATTTCACTGAAGAGACCGGTTTGGTCATTGCAAATCAGACCAAATTATAAGAGTGGAGCTTTTTGAAGTTGATAGGAAACTGGGGCTTTGTTCAAGAGTAAATTCTTATTGATATGTTATGGATGGTCGGCACCCATCGTTTTCTTAACTTATTCCGGCCTCACTTTCTCAATTTTTGATTGCACCAAACAGAAAAAAACCGTTACCTCTGTACTTAGCTCACAGACTTAACATCTGTGGTATACATAGTTTTCTTCCAATCATCCACACATCATCATTGCAGTTTATCTTTCTGAAGAGCTCACTTCCAGGGTCCGTGAAAATGGAGGCGATGGAGAAGCTAGATGCATAAAGCATGTCGGCTGTATATGCCGCTTTGATATATTCGATATGAAATCGAGCCTCGTTGCATCCACAAGAAGAATTTCTAATTCTTGTTGGTTCACAGATGCGTGTTTTTCATGTAAGTACTGACCTACTCTTCGTCAATAAAGATTCGAGGCCGCAATTACTTGGCAAGCACAACTTCGGTTTATGAAAGCTGCAATGGAAAAGAAAAGGCTATGCTTTTGCCTTCTCCGGAACGAGGTAACAGAGGGACGAAATGGTACAACAGATTATCGGCAGATAGAAATCTATCAATATTTTATTGTTGAGATGGAAGTTTGTACGTTTTCAGTAGATGTTTCTACGAAGTGCTTTTCAGTTCATAAAGGTGTGAACCACCCTCATTTTACTGTACCTTGGTAGACTTCAATTGTGACGATGAACAATAGGTAGGATTCATTCGATCATATCTCCTTCGTAGTATCGCAAGCAGCTTGAAAGCCAGGGACTTTGATAGTTTGGATTTGTTCAGATTGAAGTCTGTGAGATATTTCTTGTTTTTGCGATGTGTCTTACTGTAGTGTGGTGCGATGCTTGTATCGCCAATTTAAAAACGGTGTGGTAAATATGGGGAGTAGATGCGCCCGGGTATGCCTTTCTCATAGTGCGGTATGACCCTAAATGCAGTGAAAACTTCCTTCTAAACGTGTTGTCAGAGAATTGTATAATTTGATTTACGTGAAAATTCTCCTTGCGAATGTCTTCAACGATTCATATGACATTTAGCTACGAGGGTTTTTTACTATTATGCACCCTGTACCGTAATAAAAATGTTCGTTCTAAGATTTGGAAAGAAGATTGGAACGTATTGTTTACTATGAAGTAAATGTTTGTTGGCCCCATGAGGATATTTAGTTTTTCAGGCTAGTCGATATTACATTCGCAGGATGTATCCCACTGTGATACAACAGTAGCCATAGGGAACTTACAGGACGCTAATCGGGTCAAATGTAAGCGTTCCGTTGGAGACTCAAAATGTCAAACAATATGCATTAGTAAAACTACTAGAGCACCAGATTTTCGTGCTGGGCTTTTCCTTATCTATTGATAGGTACAAGTCTGAGAACCTAGAAGCAGAAACGAGCGTAACTCAAGTAAATCAGTTATCTCCGGCAGCACACTCTAATTGTAGCAATTTCTCACCATGAATATACTTTTGTTTCCAGGGGAGGATCCAATGGGGCGGCACTACATTGCCCCGATTACAACCCTCTCCAAAAGACTACTATCTTATTAGAAAGTCCCAGCACACACTCACATTTATTGTTTAAGGAGAAGGGTCTAAGGGTCATGAGACCCCACTATCTTAACGTGATCTTGTAGAAGGCACTGCGTACTTGATCATACTCAAATGTTAGCCGCAGTCTTCTGTAACTATATGGCATCATGAGAGTGACTTTGCCCGTTAAAAGCTGATGCTCTGTTGTGTTGGAGCTGATGACTAACATATAATAGTTCAATCGCGGTATAATTCTACTGTTCCAGTTCAATAAGATCAGTTGACGTGCTAAAAGTTAGTCGTCGATGAGTTATCAAACAAGACTCTTGTATATTAGTTTATCTTGGCGTTTTTCTTACTTTGACACGAAGGGGCCAACATGATGATAATGTTTCCGCCATGAAAAACGTTTTGTAAGCCCTTTGATTGGGGGATATTTTCTTTTTTACCTTCCTTCCTTATATTTCGTCTATTTATGTTTAAGATATTAGTGATCAAGTTCCGTATAACGAAATAGTAACATTGTCTGTATGGTGGCGAAAGATCACTGTCTTCCGGGTGGACGTGGGGCTATGTCGTTGTCTACATGGTTCAGACTTATTGGAAGGGATTTACTGGTCATGGTCCCTGTTTTATGCCATTATTTCATTATAACAGATTACCTTATACCTATATTTTTATCTTCTTTGAATGATTTGCTGTAATTGTTGCAGTTTATTGGAGATCAGTCACCCCTTCTCCCCTGGCTCCTCCACCATTACTGTATGAGTAACTGGATCGACAAGAAAATCACCAGTAATTGCAGTTAACAAACACTTATTTGTTTATGTTTCCAGCTGGTGGGACAGGACTCACACCAGTAACGTGGAAAAAGAGTTGGTGTGTCCTCAAGAATGGGACGCTGTACCTCTTCAAAACGTCTTTCGATCAAGTTGCTCTGAGTATTTACCATTTAAAGAACTACACATTGATTCACGTCCCAGAGGAGAAAAGGAAATGGTAAGCACACTTGATATACCGGAATGTCTTGATCTAGGGCCCTGGGGGTCGTAAATATTGTTTAGGGGGGGGCGCTTATTTCATGGAGTCATCAATGTAAGTTATTTCCCATTAGAAATTGTTTATAGCAAGAGCAGAATTTCGAGAATCAAGGCTTGGCTGGGTAAGTAATCCTTAATCTATATTTTGCCTATTAGCCTTCAGCACAGAGTCCTAAATCTTTATCGCCACATTTAACAGGTTCTGGCATAGTAAGACAATTTCACTATATGGCTACTTGAAATTCGAAGTCTTACTTAGGACTGGCTGATGAAGTGCGTCAGTTGATAACGTGGCCAAATTAAGGGGCTGTCGCGATATACCCTTACTGCCCCTTATTTTCCCATTAATCGGCTTTGTAGTTGTGTTGTTTTAAAGTTATATTTAATCTCGGGCACACTACTCGCCGGCAACTTTTTACTGAGAGACGACCCAATTCAATAACTCATTCATAACACATTGTATATAATTTACATATTTGTCAACTGAATTATGACATGCAATTTGCAGTTTGCAATTTACCTTGATTAATATTTTCCAATATAGGTACTCCGTGGCTAGATTCCGAAATTTTATGCACAGTGTTGACCTGTTAAATACGATTTTACTACTTAACTGCTGCACCATGAGAATTACTTGTTTTTTCTTCAATTATCCAAAAAAGTTAAAACTATAATGCATACCAAAATTATTCGATTGTTTTGTTACAGTTCATTTAAAATACAACCCAAGAACGTTGCAAAGGAGGCCCTTGCGGATGCAAAAGCCATCGTTTTTGCCACTGAAAGCGAGGCTGAAGTAGATAAATGGACCGATGTTCTACAGAAGGCTTCACAAGGAGTCGCAGTTTCTGCCTCAAAAGAAAACCAAGAAGGTATCAGTAATGATAAAATCACGAGTATGTTTTTCCTGCGATGTTTCAGCTCCATGACTTTCTATAGGATTTAACTAATTCTATACACGTTGAATAGGTTCTGAACCTTGCATAACACCTGTCACCAATCGACTGAAGATGAAGTGCACTTTTGGTAGTGAAATTTTGCTCCATTTTGGGGTATTTTTAGATACCTCTGAAGGATTGAGTAAACTTTTATGACGATTTCATACACATTTAACAATAGGAATATTATCTGACGTGTAATTTTAGGCCCCGTTTACATTATGCCGTTTTCGTAGGAAAACGGAACAAAATGATGCCGGGTTGGCCTTGCGTTTACATTGAAACGTCTTCCTAACCGGCATCAAATGAAGACGCTTTTGAAAACGGAATCATTTGAAAACGGTATCAGTCGTCTCATTGTAAGCACCTAATAACGTGAGCATCGAGGAAACGGAAAGACTTGACCAGGAAGTGTAAAAAAATGAATTGCTTTATATCTGTATATGTGAACTCTAGGCTGAAAAAGTCGGATTTTACAAGGAGGTACAATTTCCGAGTGTATTTCAATAATGAGGGACGATCTGTTTACGAAGAAGAAAAGAGATATCAGAATTTTTTGGTACAAACCTTAAGATTTGGATTTACTTGTGATTTTGGTAAAAGACTGACGATATCTTTAGCACAGCTATCTCAAATCTTTGCGTGTCGATTGATTTATGATGCCGCTTCAGTACGACTTAACCACCGTGCATCCCCAACTTAGCTTTATCGCTCTTCCCTTTCCCCTTTCTACTTCCGTGGCGGATTCTTTTCGGGAAAAATTCGAACGTGCTTTTCCAAGGAGGAACTGCCAAAATATTTTTGGTATTGTACCGCTGCTCGCCAACGTTCTTAACACGCGCTTTAACCCGTTTCAGTGAAAATGATTACAACCTAACATACTAGATTTATCATTGATGCTAGTTAAATATTTCTTATCAAGAGTTTCCTTTCTAAGCTGTTGGAATTCGTTTTTGAAAGGGATTCAAGAGAGCTATTAGTAGTATGTGGGATAAATTTTGTAAAGGGTTAACGAAAAGAATGATGGAGGGAAGGGCATCCCAGTGGACAGGAGTCATCATACACACCATCATGATACCACCTACTTATCGTACCACTGCGACTTATTTCGGCTCTGGGATAATTTTCATGTCGATTTTAATCGACTTCGAGGAGAATTCTTAACTGTAAAATTATGGGCTTTTCTCAATTTTGGTGTAAGCGATGATTTTTTAAGGCACTGAACTCTTCCACGACACGGGATGATGTTCCTTATTATTCAGGGTTAATGCAAGTTTAAAGTATCAGCACTTACCTTATTTTGCATATGGTTAAATATTTGGTATGCTAAACTCCACATGCAACTACTAATGCACCATTAGGACTGTTTTTAATTTCCAGAATCCTATAATATTACACATTTTGGTACCGTAATTGACCCATTGTAGTTGACCCTTTTGTAGGTAGATCCCATACCAATACTTAATTAGTTCCGATATATGATAGATTTCCTATAGTTTATTGCTATTGGATTGAAAGGGCGGATGATAAGCCAAGGATTCCTGTTGTGTCATCGATCGGACCGACAATATTTTTTCCAGTGAGCGGGGTTCTTTAAATTAACTCCACGTTCAAAGTTTGTTTAGATTGCACCGAGGACTGGAGGTTTAATTTTAATTTGAAAATTATGAAAATAAAATCGCCATTGGCAAGCTATCATGCTCTATTTGCAGCATTTTGGCTGCTTTTCAACGGCCATTTGTGATGTCATTTAGGAAAGTCGGTCTTGAAGTTCTCCACAGCACGAGAGGATTCATTCTATGTGAGCACTACTCGAGTATTGCTGAATAGAGGTGCAATGCAATACAACCAACTCCACTGTACGTACCTTTTGCTTGAAGTATCTTTCGTCAATGAACTTGTCCACCATGTAGTTAAGCTATCGGGATGAAATGAGCGAGTCTTTTGGCCAGGCCTTTAGATACATCAAGGATATTGGAAATTTTGACCCAGGGATCTCTTTAGTAGGGTATGTTCGGTGTTGCAAAGAGCGCCTTATTCGTGAGGATAGTTTTGCTGGAGCGACAAATGCGTCCAATGTACTGCAGGTAATGAGACAGTATATAGTTCATCTGAGGTGTTCTCAGAGTATCATAGTTGTTTTATGTAAGACTGAAGTTCTGTTCTGCTGACTCAGCTACATGATCTTGGCTCCTTTATCCACCCCTTACCATGCCACTTTGCAACTCCTTCCAGAAGCTCTTCAATTTTGAAATTGCTTTTTATTTGGTTAGCAGGCTTCCATTCCATAACATAGGCTAGATCTTCTATCCAGTTCCCATGTCGATTCTGCTGTAACTAAGGATTCTCCTTCATTCAAATGTGACAATTAAGGAACATTTCAATAAAATATAGCCAAGACCATACGATTGTGCAAATTGATTTCATGTCAGTTCCTTGCCTTCACATTAAGAGGGTAAAGAGGGTCAGGGTTCAAAATCCCGTAAAGGCCATTGGTGACGTCAGGAAGGGCATTCGGTCTTAAAGTGCTCTATACTCCAGCAAGTTCCATGTAGATGGGCACCGTCAAACCCCTTGGATGGGAAAAAAGACGTTAAACGAAAAAAATAATTAAAAATTGTTCAGCAGTAGGTAATTCCATTTGTTTTGCTGAACGGTATTCACGTGTATGCGCGCTAAATCAGAGGACATACATTGAATGATATTCATCTTTCTTTTAAATCACAGGTGATTTATGTTTGTATGCACCAGATAAATATTACTACTTGAGCCAAAGTGGATGCATTTCCGATCCAACGATCGACGATAGCAATGACTTCATTAATGTCTTGGTAAGTCGTGCTCTATCCATGTTCTTCATTTACCATGCAATTTAGCTTTGTTCACAGGGGTTGTTATTCAAACCAACGAAATGACATTCGCGCTCACACATATAACTTAGGAGTTGTGTCCTGTATTACCATTTAATAGCTAATTCTAACTTATCAAAGAAATGGAAATCAAAATCGTAATATTTTTTTCACTTTAAGCATAGCCCTCATAATTCATTATCATATCGTCAGGTAGTTTAAAATATTACAAGATGGGGATTCAAACGTCGAATTCATACTATCGCTTCATGCTTGTTTATCAACTGAGGATAATGCCTCGATGGCATCATATGTAGTTTTGTTTACCAGTCACCTCCAACTTTCCCATGCACCAGTGAACTTTGCATCCAGCCGTACTCAACTTTGATGGTCAGGTGCTTTGTACAATTTTCTTGAATCCAATCTCTGTATCTGTGTGGCAAAAAAGATTTACAAGTATTATTATTACCTGTTAAAAGTCATGGAAACAATAGGCAATGTCGTGGATGTTGTACCCAATGTTTTGCTATATAGAATATATTCCGATTGCAAAAATTTCATACTTTTATTTACCTTAAGAAGCTATCAAACTCGGCCTTCATGAAGCAATTCCTTTTTCTAGCCAACGTTTCAAAATTATGACCGTAACGTGCCATACAGGAAGAGTGAGGTTTTGTTGAGCAAGGGCCATTGGGGACAAGACCTCTGATACAAAGGAAAATTTGAAGTAGATTGATTGATTAGTTATTGCTTTGGAAGTTCTAGTTTCATTTCATTTTTATAACTACTTTTGTAAATGCTTCATGTTTTTGCATACGTTCTTGTCCTGTACTGTTGCTTCTGTTGTTTTGTTTTTTCAAGAACGCCTTTAGAACGGTTGGTGTTTCCAATGAGCAAATCACCGAAACACTTCAAGTACTTGCGGGTATTCTTCAGCTTGGAAATCTTACGTTTATTTCAACCGGTGGAGCACAAGTTAGAGATAGAAGTGGTATGTGATTCTTTTCTCTTAAAAATATGGAAGGGTATCCCGGCTGTATTTATGCGAATGTCCGTGCCGTCTTTTTCTGGGATATGTTAAGGAACATTTGCATAAAAATTTTATTTTGCAGAAAATGTTCACTGTCGTCCTCTTACCGGCAATTAGACAATTGGTATTGAAGGGAAATTAGAAAATGTCGGATGTGGTAAGAAATCTACATTACCCTTTCAGGGGCGATGCAACTTTAATACAATATCCCCCGGTGCAATAATCGACGCAGAATGCCAGATACATACGGCCTCAAGTGTTATTTTTATCTTTAATATCATTTCTGAGGAGAAAAGGAACACCCGTAAAGGTGAATAACTGTGTCTATAAGGTTTATGAGATTTTAGTGGACCATACATTAAGAAAAGGGAGTGTTTTAAAGGATATGTTCCTTTCTAATGACTGGTAGTTTCGTTTCATCTGTATCTTCCAGTTCCCTGAAAACACAATAAAGGCGCCCTTGCATTCTAATTAGGCTCATAGTACAATCATATATATGTTCTTATAACAATGCGTCGATCGGGAATTAGTCATAAAAAAGGATACTTTGTGTTTTAAATATTCTTATCTTGAAAATGTTTACGTATCTCATGGGGGCTTTTAAGATTCCTGACCATTTAAGATGCTACATGAATGTTTAAAATAGAAATAATTTAGTCGCAAATAAGTGAAGGGTGTGTCTCCCCTTCCCTTCTTGCCTCGATGAAGTTAAATTTTGTCACGATGCCACTTAAATTGTTATCATTTTAGAAAAATTTTAAGCCCTTCTTTTCCCCTTGACATAGTAGTGCAAATTTGGCTACGGCTACATAAAACTGCTGGGAAAGTTCATAGATCGCATAAAGAGAGAAGCGCGAGGCAAGAGGGGAGTGGAGGTAGCAACAATCTGACGTACAAAGTTGACGCGTTAGCTTGTCATTATAATGTGTGAAGGCTTTATTGCGGAAGGTATTTGAAATTAGATTCAATTTGGGGGCTTCTGACAAAATCCTTCTGGTAAGGCTACCGTTGAGGATGCTTTTTTCAACTGACATTGCATGAATATCTTCTACAACGTTTTGTGTAATAAAAGGGCTTTCCATGTAAGATATGAACGGTGTATCTTGAGAAGAATTACGCCTTCAACCCAAACTTTTCACAAGTTGCCTTTCTGAAGTCCAAACCCTACTTTATTACTTGCACCCAGAAATTGTAGGTACTCAAAATTTTGGAGTTGGCTTTATGCCAATAGCAGAATCGGACCGCTAACCTCAGTTCACAATTTCCCGTTTACATTTATAAAGAGTGAATTTTTGTGCCTTGGTTTCAGTGTTATGTACAGTAACCAACTTTGCCCCCAGAAGGACCTTACGTGTCCCTTGAGGTGCCTCGCTGCTTATCAGGAGGTACGATGAGAGATCGTAACCAACTATGCTGTTGTAAATTCATTTCAAACCTTTGAGTTGTTATCTTGTACTCCCCAGTGCTTGAAAATGCAGCAAACCTTCTTCAAGTGGACTCATATCAACTGAATGATTGCTTAACTCAAAAATCCATGATTCTCCGTGGGGAAGAAATTTTGAGTCCCCTGACAGTGGAACAAGCCGTGGACTCGAGAGATTCAATGTCTATGGCATTGTATTCAGCTGCATTTAAGTGGACGATCAAAATGATCAACAAATGTATCAAGGGACCGGACCCCTTCCACTCCATTGGGGTACTAGATATATTCGGATTTGAGAATTTCAAGGTATGACTAATGTATTTAAACTCCAAATTAAAACATTAATTGTGGTATTACAGTAGCGTTGACACTAATTATGCAAATGATTGAGCAGACGACTAATTTGTACGAAGAGGCTTTTCGCTGATTTTTATCAGTTAGTCCATATCGAATAATTGATGAACTTACTTACTCCACTCAACGGCAGTGAAGCATGCCTTTACAATATTGCGCCATTGGTTTTTGTCTTCCATAAATGTAGGTAGGTCTTCCACATCAGCTTTCGTGTCTTTGGCTGTGCTATCAAGGTAAGTGAGTGTCTTTGCTCGGACGTTGAAGGTGCACGCAGACAAACATCAGAAATGGTTTGAACTTTAGATTGTTGAACTAGAGATGAGTTGTAGTAGTGTAAGTGACGATGATGATGTTAGCATTTACTTGTTTGAGATATTACATGTCTTGTCTGCGGATGGAATTCTTAATTATAATGTTGATTGTGGCGCAGATAATAATGGCTATTTGAATTATTTTTTGTTGTTCTTTTTTCTGTTTCCGATAATGATTGTCATGGTAGTGGTAGCGATGGCTATTATTAATGCTGTTGTGGTTTCTGTTGTTGGTATTAATTTCCCGTAGTGAAAACGCCAACCGCTAGAATAGGCCGTGAGAATAGTTTTCATTCAGTCATTTTTCATTTCGTTGAAATCATCTTTCGATACTTTCTATGACTTTCTGGTGACGAGTACAAATCACGATGCTTCTTCCTTGTTCTTTTTTAGATCAATCGATTCGAACAATTCAATATCAATTTTGCTAACGAGAAATTACAGGAGTATTTTAACAAGCATATATTTTCTTTGGAGCAGTTGGAATATAATCGGTGAGTAAGAACATAGGATAAGATGGAATCAGGAGCAATTGAGTTTACATGGTAGTGAAAGAGTCAAATTTTATCCTTGTTTAATTTGAACAGAACGATTATCCGATTAGGGACTTCGCCAAATATGCTGAAAGAAGGCAATGTAGTCTTACCAATCATGAATTCAATGGCAGTACATATGTTTCTATTACCTGCAATTGTTTAGTTAAGTTATCTCAAGTGGTGAATTGTTACTCTAATTACGTGAAATAGTTGACCATGTGACCAAGTCTAGGATGTGTGGAAGAACGTATTGTTGAGCAACTGTATATCAACACTCTTAACTATTCACTGTAGAAAATGTGAAATTGCTCATCCTTAGTATCGTGTTAACATTGCATGCTTTAATCTTAAAAAAAGTATGAATTAAACTACCAAGTAAAATCCACTTTATCAATGATTTCGAAGTACTCTTTCCTCCTTGTTACACTTTGTATGACCTTCTTGGGCGCCTGCTTGTTTTCGTAATCGGTAAAGGAGGTGACGTGATTTGTATTGACGTTTGAGAACTACCGTGTCTCTTAATGAGGGCCTGGTAATGATACCCGTTGCTTAAACAAATTCTAAATTTCTTACCGTATATTACCGAGTAATGTTTCCAACCCGAAATTTCTGGGTACGTGCTTGCTTATTCGGATCTGGGCGCTTTTAAAAAAACAGTCCTGAAAGATACATCAGCTTTCTTTGAAATGGATTGAAGCTCTTATATCTATCAATACACATATCTTCATCGACCTCAGTATCATCATCTATAAACATCAAATCTAGAGTTGATTCATTCGAGTCTTCGCCGTCTTTACTTTTTGAGAATGGATTTCCAAGAGGCCATGTTTCTTTTTCACCTGTCCAATATGTACTGAGAGTTTATTCAGACCCGGACATATAATTTTGACTTGACTTTGAAAACTGTGAGTACTTTTACCAAAAAACTGTAAAGCTTAAGCGGAAAGATTCATAGCGTTCTTTATTATAGTCCCCATTGATTCAAAGTTAAAGTACAAGTCCTCCAAACATGCCTAAATTATTATATACCTGTTTAGGAAGAAATTCAGGCTCAGCTTATAGGAACTGAATGAGTTAACTCCCAACCTTTGTACACTCCCGCAAGAGGAATAGCTCCTCACCTGCCCCAGGTTGTACAGAAGTGAACCCAGCACTATGATCAAAACGGAATGACTGTACATAAACCCTGTTTCTCTTTTGTTTGGTTTTCTCAGCCTAAAATTGTTGCTGTGACTTGATAATATCGCCGAAGTTGCTTGATCGTGATTTTCTTCTAGTTCACGTTCGGGATTGTAAACGTCCGATGGTATTCGATGCCATGGCTTTAATCTAACTTACTGTCATTACCCCTCTTATTCCATTAACGAATTCTGACATTTTGAAACCCAACTAGACTGCTTTAGGGATTTTACTTGATTCGCTGGATTCTAAGCCACAATATGTAGTTATTTCATCCAAAGCTAAGGGTCTACACAAACGAACGGTAATCGGTGCCCAATTGCTCCTTGATTTTTGCCAGCTCACACAAGTGATGAACTATAACAGCAAGCTCAATGCAACATTTAACTCTTCAAGTTTTATCAAATTCACGGGTGCAAATTCAATTGACAAATTTCGATTTAGTAACTTTTCAAATTTCAGCCCTTTTGATCTTCCATGCCTTGTTAGTCAACTCTCCTGCCGACACTGAACCCAGATTCTGCATAACAGGTAACAGTAAGTATTTTGTTTCTTGTTCACAGGGAAGGCCTTGAGTGGACGGATGTAGATTGGAATGACAACGGCGAATGCTTGGACCTCGTGGAAAGGGTATGTCGATACTTCCTTTTCGTGTCCTTGAAAGACTCATTGTTAATAATACGAGCACGACTGTAGTAGGTTTTTGTTTCTTGCGTTTCACGCTCACTTTCAGTAGGAAGGCCTCTCTTTTGGCAACTTGCACTTCTTTGCCAGGAAGGGCAGGGATTTCAATCATTTTGTAATAGCGATCCCCGAAAGCGTCGGGTACTGGGCATTGAAATAGCTGTACAGCGATGGCCATCAAAATCTCAAGCCATTAGCACATTTTTTTCTATAAGCCATTTATTCTAAGACTGTAGTATACCGATAGGGATGCAGACAGATTTTTCGATTGGAGGATGCAAACAGGTTTGAATAAAGTTGCTGAAAGATTTAGGAAGAATAGTTATTTGTGAAAGACGTGCCTTTTATAAAGGAAACCAAGATAAGAAGTTGGAATGTAGCATCTGGGAAGAAGATGAGTGGAAAGGTGTAGTCTCGTCATTCTTTAATCTAGCTTAGTCTGTGTGGTTTTAAAGTGTGGCGGCGGCTTAAAGGTTGAAACCTTAGCAAATGCCACGCGACGGTATTGCCTGTGGAGTTACTGATTGTACGGTATTGTGGTTTACTTTACAAGACTAAATCGCTCAGCAATATCATAAGCAACCTTTTTCTCATCAACCTTGTGACTACAAGAAACCCTCTTCTAGTAGTAGCTGTGGCTACTAGCTACTTCCATGCTTACTCACCAATCCTATTCCACTTTGTGGAGCGCTCTCGTATCATTCAACTTTTTAGTTTAGTTTTTGTTTGTTTTTTTGTTTTGGTTTTGGTTTTCGTTTTCGTTTTCGTTTTCGTTTTCGTTTTCGTTTTCGTTTTCGTTTTTGTCTTTGTTTTTGTTTTTGTTTTAGTTCGGTTTGTTTTGGTTTTACTACACCTATTACAGTTATTGTATTTCCGCCAGGTATTTCATGAAGAAAAATTACTTTCAAAATTCAAGTTTGAACTTGAGTATTAACTGTTATGTGGATCTCGTAACGGTCTCCATCACCCCCGAATGCTATAGATGAAGACTGTAAATTCTAGAGCAGGTTTACAGTGCATGTTTGTAATTTGTTATTATATTTGATAATATATTTGCTTCACAGAAACTTGGACTGCTGTCACTCTTTGACGAGGAGAGTCACTTTCCGAAGGGCACAGATGAATCTCTCTTAAGCAAACTTCACGAAAATCATGCTGTAAGTGGGTTTATAAACTTTATTGGGCTACATAAATGTGGGTGCCAGTTGTAACATCACCGTTTGAATTGAATTTTTTTTCAAGGATACACTTCTGGTGAAACAATCTTGAAATTGGACGTTTTTCGGAATATACTTGACCTGTGGTAATAACTTAGTTAATGATGTTGTTGCAGACTGAAGTAATTAAAATCATAAGATTTTTCAGCAAGTCGTGAGACTGTAGCACTGCCAGTGACGATACATTAAATGAGCTACCGAAACTACTGAGGTTCGTTTGCACTACAGTACAGCTTACCCCTCTAACCCTCTTGTCTCTATGACCATTAACCAAATTCCTACTAAAATATTAATAATGTTCATTATTTTTAAATCGGTCTTTTTGTAACAGTTTAGCTTGATGCAGCCTTGATCTTGCATTTTGTACATGATATTCTATCGAGTATATATGATATAAAGGATGTTGTAACCAGACAAGGCGGTGGAGTGTTTGAAATTACTGGCAATAAGGAGATTTGGAAAGTTTTTGGAAATCCTTTTCACTCTCAACAGTTTCTAAATTATGCTAAATACCTTCCTTACGCATGACGCTCATAGTGCATTACTTCTGTATTTAAGTCATAACCTCCGCTCTTAAAACGTCCGCTATTATAGGTATTTCTGTATAAAAACTGAGGAGTTGAGGAATTTAACCTTTTGTGGTTTATGATACATTTAGTTGTTTAAGCTGTTACACTGTTTTCTGTTTTCTTTTCATGGTAGAGATTTTATGCAAAGGGTAATGATGCAATCCAGCTATTTCACAGGGATAGTCCGCTGATGCAACCAAAAGTAATTATTGTTTTGTATGATTCCTTATAGCAAAACCCGTTTTATGTCAAACCACGCGTGCAAAATACAAAGTTTGGAATTCGACATTATGCAGGAGAGGTGAGTAGTGGACTTAATTGATAACTGCAATGCTGTTTCAGAGTGAGATGTAATGGGCGTTAGCAGGTCGCGGTTTTGTCACTTTCAAAGTGTTGATTTTTCTGATTTCGCACTCTTAAATGAAGACATCTAAGCACATCAGAACAGTGGTTAAAGAAACTGTAATGTGGATAGTCTTTTGGGGGCTTTCCTCGTTATATCTAGTCTTGAAAGACAGGAGAACAACCTAATCCAACCGACTAAAAAGATTGGTGGGGTACGCTACAACCATTACGAAGAAAAGGGAAGTTTGAAAAAGTCCGAACTCCAGCAACTAGTTGTTTCCCTGCTTGAGCAAATGATTTTACATATCGAGTACATATCGGCATGAATTAGGCCCTGCTTCAATAACAGAAAAGTTGTGTGGACACGTTGAACGGCATTCTGACCTAAACATAGAAGACGTAGGGGAACAAGGTCGTCATTCCTTACTATAAGCCACCTATTTTGGTCGGTACCAATTTACGTCAAGGTATAGTTGACGCGCTCCCTTTTATTAAGTGGTGTTGATTATGAACACTTTTACACTTTGGGAATTTTTGCATTCAGCGTTTTCTTTCTACGCAATTTGTATTTGAATATCTAAAGTTCTTGCTGGATACGGTGAACTTTAGTGCCTTTGTAGTGCAGCCTGCTACCTGTCAGTCTCAAAGCACTTTAAATGGAACAGGGGTTTGTGGTTTGAAGTAAAAAAAATTGGATTGTATGTATAAATTGTATTTCTGTTTGTTTTAAATTCACAACGCAAAGTAGATATGAATTAAGGATCTTACGGACATGAAATAAATTTCATTTTATTAAACGTACACTTTTGTATTTCTTAACATTATTTACAAGTGGTGTAACGTTGTGAGGTGTTTGATTAGAGGGCGGATGTGATGCGTAAATAGTTAATAGGTCTTTTCTACTGAGCATTTACAAGTTGACTTAGTTGCTTGTTAGTAACTTTTATCAGATACAGACCAGGATTTTAGCTGGTTGAAAACAGTTGATATCCATTGACTGTATCCAAGATTGTTTATCAATGCCAGATTCAAGTTTTCTGTGGCATTCAGTAGAGAGTGTTTGTCTTTATTGAATTTGTTTTGCGCCTTTATTGAGACTTTTATTTCGAACAGCCGCACTGCAAACGCTCTCTTTGAAAATAGTTTGCTTGAGTTACCAAATTTATTTTTTTGCACTTGTTCTAAGGCATCACGAAGTAGCTTGCGTTCATTTTTTGGCAATAGGTGAT
This sequence comes from Carybdea cf. marsupialis auct. non (Linnaeus, 1758), assembly GCA_010016065.2. Lineage (NCBI taxonomy): Eukaryota > Metazoa > Cnidaria > Cubozoa > Carybdeida > Carybdeidae > Carybdea > Carybdea cf. marsupialis auct. non (Linnaeus, 1758). Next base: position 308 of record JAAAKL020006648.1, on the reverse strand, counting down.
AAAAGCACACATTGGTCTTACTTGCTGATTGCAATGAGCAAAACACAATTCTGTTCGATGCTTTTTAATAGTTACTTTTTTTTGGTCTTTTTTTATCATGCTTGCAGTCCCTTCTCTGTCCTAGCTCTCGAAACATAGTTTCCCACTTATCGAGAGCAGATGAGAGAACACAGTACCTCCGGGATCGTGGCAAGCAATCTCAGGGTGGGTTCGAACTCAGGGCCCTCGGACCATTTTTTCCACAGACAAAGCTATTACCCTCGAAAACTAAAACTTTTGACATAGGGAAAGAGCCTTTAATCACATTC
>JAAAKL020006647.1:0-17767 GCA_010016065.2 Carybdea cf. marsupialis auct. non (Linnaeus, 1758) | reverse complement strand
GGATTGACTCTTTTTGTCATTTTCCAACTTCAAGTTTGAGCTGTAACCAGCGCTGTTGTTGCAGGGTATTGCAATAGCATTTACGGTCTCACATATCAAACAGGCTTTAAGTGCTAAAATTCTTCGGTAAGACGAGCTAGTCGAGTGTACTTGATCCCTACTACATTTTAAATCACATAAATGATCAGGGGCTGCTACTGTTCCTAAAGGAGTTGCGTGACCAGCTGGTCTTTGTAAACCACCAGCTGAAGATTGATCTTAGCCTTGGCAAACGGGCCCCAATCAAGTTCGTGTAATAAAGCACTTCAACTGGGTGGCAAATAAAACGAGAATTCAGGGGTTTACATACAATCACGCACAATTAGCTAACTAGACTAAACTACAATAATGAAGATGATATAAACAAAACCCAAAGTGGTCATACATTATCCATCTACCACTTCAGTAAATTTCACAACACTTTCCCCTGAAGCTGACATGTTTCTAGAAGCATGTCTTGTTTTGGAGCCACTTTTTTGATTTTCAGGCGTGAAGAAAAAAAATCCAGCAGTGGTTTCTGAGGTTTGAAGAAGAGTGACCACCAGCAGCGTTTCTGACATTCGAAGAGGAGTGACCGCCAAGCAGGGTTTCTGACGTTCGAAGAGGAGTGACCGCCAGCAGGGTTTATGACGTTCGAAAAGGAATGGCCGCTCTGCACAAGCCCCATGATTGGCAGGGCCAAAATAATTACACTGTCACACTGAATAATCAGCTGAATATAAGCAGGAAGTCGCTCATTCAGCAGCATACTTCACGTCCAATTCATCTATTTCTGAGGTTGTAATTCGACCACCAAGCCATTTCTGACGCAAGAATCGACTCTATGACAACGGAAGAATCGACTCTATGACAAAGGAAGAATCGACTCTATGACAACGGAAGAATCGACTCTATGACAACGGAAGAATCGACTCTATGACAACGGAAGAGTCGACTCTATGACAATGGAAGAGTCGACTCTATGAAAATGGAAGAGTCGACTCTATGAAAATGGAAGAGTTGACTCTATGAAAATGGAAGAGTTGACTCTATGAAAATGGAAGAGTTGACTCTATGAAAATGGAAGAGTCGACTCTATAGCAATCTCCATATGCCAAAGGTAAGCAGAATTAAAGCAAGTGTCATATCTAAGATCGCGTAAAGCCTTTCCACATCTTTTCATCATCGAGTTGCAGAAGTACCATTGCCCAAAAAAGTAGCAACCACATCCAAACAACGCTAAAGAGTTCTCAAAGTGAGAAACTCATCAAGGCAGGAGAGGAGTAAAGAGCCAAAATGTACCATAAATATACCATTTATGTATCGTAAACTCGGAGTTTAAGAAAATCGTTGAAAGCAAAGTAACTTGAGAACACCACAACGAAACGATTCTCGAGGAATTCACTCTTTCAATAAACCTTCACCTTCGAATCGAAGTGTGAAGAGTTCAACCCCAAACTACATATCGACAGGGAATTTTTCAGCATGGAATAAAAAATCGAACTGCAAGGCATGGAATACCTTATTCTCGCTCTTCACCGTTTTGGCTGGATTTACCTTATCAGTAAAATCTCTGTCACTCTCTTTGGACTCCTGATTAAAGTGACGAACGATATAAGATCAGTTTTAAGGTGGGCCAGGCAACCTTCAATGCTAAAGAGGCATGCGTAAGATAGTGTCCAGTTAAGGCAGAATAACCATGTACTCATGAAAAGATGCTTAGCCGTTGTCGAATGAATGGCAAATGCTTCTTTTTAAGTAGTTCCAACCAAATCTACAGTAGGTGTGGGGGCCTGTTTTGCTCAGTTCTCCATCTCATGAACCCGTTTTAAAAAATCAATGTCTTGATCAGCACGAATCAAACGTTGAAAGAGTACATTTCCCAGTTTGTTCACGAAATTGCCCTCAAATCTGGCGGGACTAAAACGAAGATGCAATGATTGAATAATTTCGACGAAGATTTGATTTTCAAGGAATTGTGACGTCACACTTGAGTTGTCTAACTCGCAACGCTGAACACCTTGATGATACGATATCCGGCTCCATGCCACAGAGAGACAAAATTACGGCGGTTAAGGTCACAGTCATAAAATCCAATAAATAAGCCATCTGATATGTCCAAATATTACAGTTTTTCACCAGATAATTATTCATCCATAACTACTTATTTTTCTTTGTTAGCACATTACACATGTTCGATTTACGTCCAATAACCTAACCATGGTATGTAGGGGGAGTGTCTACTCGATAAAACAGTTGTTACTTGGATAATCTTTTCCCAAAAAGTTATGAAGGAAAGCAACCTATCTTAACAACTTGAGGTTTTGAGTGCTGCAAAACCGTAAAAAACAACAACACAAAAATAAATTGGTAAAATCGAAGCACAGATCACTTGTAGGGTAATCTACCATTAGTCTACCATTTTCATGTGCTTTTATCTCAAACTTTTACTTCACTTTTGTCCTCTTATACTTCGGTGATATGATAAACTAACCCTTCACAGTAATCTCATCTCTTTTTCGCGACGCTTTAAGTTAGTATGCTAGCTGTAAAAAATTGGATGTCCATCTCCAGTTCATCGCTTTCTACCTACGTCTTGCAAAGTAGCACCTCCTTTCAACTACCTTATTCCTTCTTTAATTAGTTATCATCCTGAAATCCATTAAAGCAATAACTTCCTGCCAAAAACATCTTCTGTGCTGCTCTACACCTGACTTTGAGAGCAGTCATTTCCGGCTGTTCCGTAGGCCCGGTACCTGTCAAAAATTGAATGCTAGTTTACACAGATTTCGAGCCGTCTTCGTAAATAGCCCATGACCACTAATACAAGAACATCAATGCAGCTTGTCCTCAAAGTGACGTATCAGTCAACAATCATACGGTGTATTAATGAGTTCAAGCGAAAACAAGTTGCAGTACAAAGGCGCACATGATTTATGTTTTTCTAAACAGATGTCACGCAAGTGAGAGACGAATGGTGAATGGAATCCATCCCATAAAAGCACTTTCTGTACTGCAAGACCTTTCCACATCTGTTCCTTGATCTCAATAACATTTTATGAATTGTTGCCTGCAATTTGCTTTAAATCCCTCGATAAGTAAAACCACCAAGACACTTGTTATGTAGAAAGAAAGACTCACCAAAACTTAAACTGACCCTTCCTATGGCTGAAGAATTTTAAGACGAGCTACAAACCCGTCCAAAAGAAAAACTATATAGCCTATAGTCCTTTTCGTTAAAAAAGAATAATACCGTTCAATAAACTTGGACTCAACTTTGATACTTAAGTGAAAATGGCATATAGAAAAGGTACAGAAAGATCACTAACAGCAACTACGCAAGGGTAAGGATACGGCTTGTATGGACGAAGGAAGGCCTTTAACAGATCAGAAAGTCGTCACATCAACCTAAACTTGACCCCTCGTAACTCTGCTAGTTCCTGATCGATTATGAAAGCAACCGAGTGTCGATGATTAGCATCAAAATTCGACCTTCTCAATAAAAATGCCGGCTTTTACCGATTACATCTACCGGTAAAACAGATTTTAAGTCTTCTGAAACGAGCTCGACGTCATGTCAGATCAAGAATCAATTTAAGTATCGCTAAAGAAAACCAACACGATCAATTTCAACATGGTATACCGACGAATTCAAAGAGATAACAACTTGATGATTAAGGGGGAAAATGAGAAGAACGTTAGGATCTTTATCTTATCGTTCATATCGTCGTTCAATGCGAAGGTCAAAGTTAACGCTCTGAAGTGCTCGAAAGGTTTCTTCCATATGTGATCGCTACTGGAATGATGTAAATCGAGCCTAAGAAGAACAAGTTTCAACGGTGAGCTGCAACGGCAGCATAAATTCCATTTGTTGTCAATAGACGATAACCTGCCCCGGCAGTTTCAACTCTTCTTCTGAACCATTGTCCTGTTTTAAAGCAATAATACTGTCTTACAGGGTCCATGCCCAACACTGCATAAAGTCAGGAATGACGACAGGATGCCATGTCAGAGGGTAAATTGCCCAATGAAGTTTTTATCTTCAGAAAAGATTGGCATATTTCAAGAATTTGGATATCGGCAGCAAAGCACGCTGCAGCAAAACACGAGTTGGAACTCTCAGAAACAAGTTACGTATTGCTTCTAAACTACAAGTCTATTTGTACATACCGCCTAAACGCTCCATGACCATCGAAACCTTTTTACACCTATATAACAGTAGCTTGTCATCCCGTCCATCTGTTTTTACATTAATCAGCCTATCCATACCATGTTCATAAATATGTTGATTCAAATAAACCACTACTACATAACGTGTTTCCGTTACGAAGCTGTCAAAGGCCGACAAGCGGTACCTGTTTAAGACATTGAATCGATTGAATATGAGAACCAGTCTGCTTTCGTCTCTTGGGACAACAAAAACCAACGCTTTCATCCACTGATAGAAAACCAATTTAAAAACCCACTAGGGATTTAAATCTCCTTGGTTAAGCTACCAACCCTAACAAAGCTCTTTCTAGACTAAAGATGCTTGGTTAACTCCACAGTAATACACTCCCTTCATCTCAACTACTGAAGGACCACATCTACTGCCTGCTAACACTAGTGGGATCAAGAGATGATCGATGATCTGGTGTTGTCGCCTAGGATTAGCAGAAAAAACTTCTAACTGCGCAAGATCAATGAAAGCAAGTCAAAAACCCCGAAATGAATCCCATTTCGAAATACAACAATATCCGCAACGAGAAGTTTATTGCCAATGAGGGGGGATCTTGATAGTATGAGCGGGGATCTTGATACTATGAGGGGGGATCTTGATACTGTGAGAGCCCATCAATTAAAACCAGCGAAATGAAGATCTAGCACAGCATGCTGTGGATTTGCCATTACAGGATACACAATTTGGGTTTCCTCGTATACCATCCGATCCAAATCGGGAGGAAACAGTTGCTTTATGCTTGGATACTCCATTCAGCTATGCCTTGGCCACATCCTAACCTCTCCAATGCCTTAAAAAAGGAACCAATGTTTTTAGCTGAAGGAATCACCCTGTATAAACAATTTAATGTATGTATGTATGTATGTATGTATGTATGTATGTATGTATGTATTTGAGAAACAGTAATATGAAGAGAGAGGGCCACTACTCCATATGAACGCATCCTTCGGGTACACTCTTCATTACAGTTGACTCTTGTGTATGACCACTGACAGGAAAGTCCAACGTGTTTAAGTCCGTTAGTCTTGCTAAAGCGCTTCTTAGTCTTGCTGAGGTTCTTAACTTTGCTAATGACCGTAGGTCTTACTAACGTGCTTACTCTTGCCAATTCTCGTTAGTCTTTTTTATGTGCTTAGTCTTATCAATGTCCCTTAGACTTATCAATTTCCTTTAGCTTTTTAATCAGCGTGCTTTGTCATTGAGTCTCTTCACAGTGTTTCAGGTTCTTCATCTTATCAATACCTCTTAGTCTTGTTAATGTGTTTAGTCTTTGCACATGTTCAGTCTTGCTAATATCCCTTAGTCGTTCCATGGTGACTCAGGCTTCAAACTTTCGAAGTCTTGAAAATGCCAAGCGCCTTGCTCTCTTGTGCAAGAGGGCAGCTATAGCAGCAAGACGAATTGAAATTATGGCAGGAAAAGAGTTACGATACTAGTATTTCGTGCAATATGACGCTCGTGATACGAGCATGTCTGAACACCAAATAACAATTGGTATCTAGAGGCTTTTTTTAGGTTATCTTTCCATTACTATTAAAAATGCTAAGATCGCTTATCAATAACAAAATAATGTAACAGATATCGAGAATATTTTATAGGAAAAAAATTCTGAAAGCTCCCGTACAGTATCAAAGAGATGTACGTAAAATACCTTTATACAAAAAAATTGGCCTTTCAACATTTGGTATTCTACAAATACTGACTTGTCTCCACCTAATCAAAAGTCAACTTTAATAACCTTGAACGATCTAAGCGAGTCTAGGTCAAGGTTCTATGCCACCCATCCTCACCGTTTCTACGTCTCAATATTCATCTTTTAATAAAAGCAACAAGAAATTTTCTTTTTTATCAAAATTTTGTTAGATTTCAAATGAAAGAATTTCCAAAGATACGATTCAAACTACGGCAATCATGTCCTAAAAGAAGAGATCACATCTCCTGTGAATTAGTTAATATCTCATTCCATTCTTGTACTTTTAAAGCCCCTTTTCCACATTCACGTACACATAGGATTATGTGGTACATGAAAAAGAAACATTAAAACACTTTAAAATTATAAATCTTGCTAGGTTCACACACCAACACATGCTGTTGAATAGTATTACAATTATCATCATCAATACAGTACTGTTTGTTTGATGTTGTTACTAAGTTACATTCTGAATAAAAACTGCTATTTAAGCGTTTACCATTGAGATCAGATATACCCGCAAGATATTGTCATGATAGAGTTTGTAGTCCACGTGATTCTTTTGTATATTTGATTTCCTCTTCCTGTGATTACTAACCTTTTGTTCCAATATTAACTTCCAATCAAATACTAACCCACGATTCTTAACTACTCCTTGATTATTCTTAGCCAATCAAATTGATTTATTGTAATTAAGCGTCCGTTCATTGTTTTGTAAATTGTTTTTCCATTAGAAATGTTGTAATGTGTGAAGAGTGGCTGAGGAACTGTAAAAGAGATCACAGTTCCTCCAATAGATAAAAGTCAAGGAATACTTGATTTACTGACAGCGAGTTGCTCTACCCTGCTATGTATCTGACTTTTAAATTCTGGTGGATGAAGTATATAATGGGTTCTTAAAAATAGTTATCATTATAAGGTTGTTGTTATAGCAATGTTTCGTTGTTAAAATATGTGTATCAATATGGCCACGATTTATAATTAAATATAATGGATGCATGGGTACCTCCCTTCGCAAGAGATGGGAGAAAGCGAGGGACCTATTCATCTATTATCATTCCATCGAAAAAAGAGAGTACTCCCTCTCGAATATTGTTAGTATTCGTTGGTTCATCATTTTTGCCGTCAATTAGTAATCAAACTATAGACAAAGTAATGGTTAGATAAATTCAAGACCGTAGTACTACAAACTAGTACTCGAATACGAAAACATGACCAACCAAATGTCTGTTGAGTAAGGTAACTTGACTTGTTATCACGACGCTTCTTCATCTTCAAGTGGGTCTCTATCTACTTGAAAAGGCCAGTGCATTCTGCCAGTTTTAAACCATATCAATCCACACCTTAATGACCCATGCGTAATTAAGCAGACCTAACAATTCATCTAGAAAAACTTACATAAGTGCTCACGGTTCCCATAAATGACATGAAATACTCTGACGTCATACTACGCTAGCAAACATTGGGTGATATGTGAGGATGGCTTTCTAATGCAGTCAGGTCTTTTTAAGCAAGCGTCCTTCAATAACTAGATTGCTGTTTATCGCTCAATGGTGGTCAAAGAGCATTTGACAATGGCAAAGTTCGTCTTTCCTAGACTACGGTTAAAAGGATGATAGTAGCGATGATAACGATGCCCCTTCCTATAACACGTGAGCTATCAAATACTTATCTTTTTCAGTTATTTGACATTCGGTACAGCGAAAGCTCTGTACTTGGCGTGGAAATGTACATAAATACATAGTATGCAACTATAGACTCTACCTAATCGGTAATTGCCGCATACTTTAAATAACAGAACACGCGTTTAGCATACTTTCAGGCATGTAAACGCAACTTGACTCATTTGAAAGGGATAAAACCTGTACAGTTCAGACTATTTTCCGCTCAATAAAAAAAGCAGGGAGGTCTTGTCCCAAATTTCATCTGAGAAGCTTACACAAAGCCATGCTGAGAGAACGTTACAAGGTCAAATGCACCACGTTTGCACCACTTGCAACCAACGCCTCGCCCGGAACTCAAAGCAAGGACTCTTCAAGTCGTCTCTCCCATCCAGTTTTAACGTTGGTCGGCCACTAACTACATGTACTTACTGTTAGAACACGGAATGTGTGTGGCTTTGAAAAACGAGTCTAGCCATACTATCAGTCAGATTTAGAAGGTTTAATTTAGCTTACCCCTAATTGCGGTTTGACCTTCGGGAGAACAGACTCCTTCAAAAACTTTGAGAATTCTCGATCGATCTTGCTACTCGACTTCTTCATACCACTATATAAAAAAGAAAGAAGGAATATTAATCGCATTCCTTACATACATTTCCGTAGCACTGCGAAACCATGGTGTCTGCTTATTGGCGTAACGCACGGAAGAGGGAGACAAAGCCACATCGAAGAGTGAGATTCCCTTGTAAAAGGACAACAGTAAAGAAATCCTAATCGATCTAAAAGCCTATCTAGGGGATTCCCTTCAGATTGAGATGAACTAAAATGAGGAATTACCGTAAAATCCCGACAATAAGCTCAGTGTAATGTAAATTCATAGGCATTTTTAGGTGGGGATTATCTTTCTATTCGTACGGCACCACTTTGCGTAAAACAAACTCAACAAAATTCTAGTGTATGGCGTTATCATTGGAGAAGCACCCGTACTCATTAATTCAAGAAAAGTTAAAAATAACAACTGACTACAAAGAAAATCTAACCCTTAACAAAGCTTTATTTCCAATATGAATATGACCATGAGTAAGGAAGGAGAAGGGGCATATGTTCGGAATTTTCTGTCACAACTAGCATTTCTTTCACACGTTCCCATAATAATACCGAATTGGTGAGAGTCCTTCCATTGGCTTTCAGTAGGCAAAAATGGCACTTTAAGGTGATAAGCTTTGCGAGACAGAAAAGTCACGCATTACGGAAGCAGCCAATATGAAAAATAAGATAACAATGGACATAAGACTCGGCGTTATAGTGCAGGGAGACACTTAACAGCAAAGGCATATCACAAGCGCGGGCATATCACAAGCGCGGGCATATCAAAAGCGAGGACATATCACAAGCGAGGACATATCACAAGTGAGGGCATATCACAAGCCAGGGCATATCACAAACGAGGGCATATCACAAACGAGGGCATATCACAAACGAGGGCATATCACAAACGAGGGCATATCACAAGCGAGGCCATATCACAAGCGAGGCCATATCACAAGCGAGGCCATATCACAAACAGCCCATTATTCGGAACAAAAGGACTAGGACTTAAATATATTCGACCCATTAAATTTGACTGACTAAAATTGTCAACGTTTAACGCTTTAAAAAACAAACGAATTTCCAAAACTTTATAGTGGACCAAAGTCTAGAGCTCGGGGTTTAAATATAACTAAAGAATCAGCTGCATTAAAAAATAGAGAGAGCCATCAAAAGGTTTATCAAACACAATGTGGCCATGGAACTGTTTCTGATGGGTTCTATAAAAATAACCGAAATTCCAAAGCTCATCTTCAACGGGAAATATCAAGCAGTTACTTCATCTTTCAAGGGATGGGTGTGTTTTGTCAGTATATTGGCACCGTTTGAAAACGTGGGTCCTGATCACCCCAGCACTCTCCTAGGTCCTCATGTGGCTATATCCAGTGTGTAAAATCTAGGACCACCTCCTAAAGGCGTAAACACTGTTGCTTACTAATCAGATAAATTAAGTAACAAGGTATCAATTTCCGATTTCATTCAGTTTCTCGAAATTAATAACAGTAAAAACACTGAAACATCCAAACAAACGCAAAGGTTTAACTTACCTGATCAAGTTTTCCCATTCAAACAGAGTGCAGCACACAGGGTTTAAGCTAAAAATCATAGCAATAGAAACAATAAAATTATTTACAATAATTTATTTATCAACTTCAAAAGAAGAATGATGGTCTCACGATGTTTTCGTGGAACTCACGATGATTTCGTCCTGAAGGGTTTCTCCATAAAGACACACCGTAGTAAATCCCCTATTTCTCCTGCTTCTTACATGACGCACCTTCCTCTCCATCTTCTAATCCTCTTCACTCTCCTCCCTCTAATCCTCTTCACTCTCCTCCTGTCCTTCCTCCGTACATCTTCTGAAACACGACACATACTGTACCTTACGACAATCCTTAGACTCACGTAATATCAGTGAACTAGTAACATACTGAAACGTTACAAGACCCCTACCCAAAACTTGAATTCATGATCAAGATGTTTATTTTACCAAGGTCGCGTATTAAATTCATTAATAAAGAAAGTCAAAGCTACGTCTACGCCTTAAGGCATAAAATTCCTTGCTAACAGTCTTGGCAAGAGCACACTTCGTCCTATACATCCCCTAGACTCTGTACATGCCAAATGGCAACGCGACACTGTAACAGAAAATAAAATCATGATAAAAACCCGAATAAAAAAACCCAAAGTGGCAACCAACCAAAAATCTGTTGGAAACTTCATCCCTGGCCAACTGCCCAGTGTCTCGGCGTTTTCTCAGCTGTACCAACATGTTCTACCACCCTGCCTTGCTAAGGTGTCACTTGTTTACTGCAGCTAGTGACAGGTGCGTCAAATAAATATTTGAAAATAAAACGACAACTTATACTCTGATCAACGATGTACTACTTCATTATAAATGCTGGATAAGGGCTTCAAGTTATTGTTTTTGAAAATATTTTAAACGAGGCAGAAAATTGTATCATTTATAGCGCGGTAAAAGACAAAAAGGAGAAAAACTTAATCACTTACTTGGTGATCCCACCTTTGCATGATTCACGATATAATTTCTTATCTGAAAGAGAAACCACAAACATAGACGAAAATTGTGATGGATATGACTAGTACCACGCATTAGATCAAGGAAAACTCCCTCGTATTCTAAAATGGCTCATGAGAGAAAAAATATACCATCCGGGGGTATTAAAAACCCCCAAAAAGGGAAGAGAAAAAAAGGAAGAGAAAAAAGCCGCTTTGAACCGTGGTAAATCTCGCTCCTGTTTTGGCACATCTAAACACATCCCCGTGTCTAGATGCACCACCCTCAAATGCGACTCTAATTTTCAGTTCTTAACCCTGTTCGTGTAGAAGGTGTCGGGGGGGGGGGCAATTTTCCCAATCCTACACTATAATATCCATATACAAAATCTTGACGGACGCAGGTCAGATATTTATCTGGCTTTGTGTATTTTTCCTTTTGAAACGATGGTCGTGTGACCGTGAGACTAACAAAAACCTAATTACGAAACATTTTCAAAGAATACGTATTACTGAACCTACCATTTGAAGGAAGTAAACGAGTGCCGTGTAGCGAAGAAACGTTCAGACCGATAGATCCAAATTTGATAAGGTGTTTGTGTCCTAAATTTGTCAAACCGTGTAACAACTTTGGTTTGAAAAGCCCCGACTTCACATCACACCCAATAAATCGCAGATCCCTCTTATTGGCGGATAATTTTAACTAAGTTGTTGAAGACTCACTATATCAAAATGATATTCCATTTAAGCATATCTTCTCTGCCTACGAGCTATCTGCATGGGGACGCTCTTTACACCCTCCTTCAAAAATGTAGGTTTATAAACTACCTTCCATCATAGAAGGTTAACAGTGGCGTGCCTCTAATGAAAAACGTCGAGGGCCATTTTGCACTTGCTATGAACATAGAAACTCTCATTGGTGGAAGAGTTCGTTTCGGGCGAAGCTGAAAAGTTCAGCTATGAAAGCCATCGCTTGAAAACATTTGACTATAGTGAAATTGTAAACGTTTGAACATCAATTGTCAATAATCAAATCGGAAAATTAATTCCCTTACGACTCAGATATTTTGCCGAAGTCCAGCTCTCTCAATCTTATGGTAAGTTACGTATCATCAATTTGTAATTGCGGCAATTCTTTACAAAATGCTTCATTCGTGTTTTATCCGTCTCTGTTGCATTTCTTGCACCTTTAGTACTAACAAACGTCGATGTCACTCGTATCCATCGTTTCTTAGGCTGCTATTATTACAAATGCAGCTCAGATAAGCTCGGACTTTCTGAATTAATCGGTTTACCACCGAGGATTGGTCTCGCCTAATTCTTACAGAGTACAATACAGGAATTCAATATGGCGAGTTGCTGCACAAGAAACTGATATTGGACAAGATCTCCTTTAGCGTATTGTAATGAAAACAGTACATTTTCAATGTCTCATTTACAGGCTGCTAATGATGACAAACGATAAGTACCAAAACCATCCAAAAGTAAATAAAGAACCAGGCAAGCTACAGTATGCACCTACCATCGAAATACCAATATCGATTGCCTTCTTTGTCTTTCCCAACTGGCTGGAATTTCTGTGAATAAAATGAGATGAGAAAAGTTGGAAATCGTACACTTTGCTTTTGTGTACGAAGAGGACAATCTCTCTTCTAAAAATGTGCGCACTACGGCCCTTCATGGATTTAGTTTCGTACAGCAGATCAGCTCACTACAAATTGGTATGTAATACATAGAAAACTCCATGATAAATAAACGTAAAAAAGTAGTAGAGCAGTAGATACATAACTTTTCTATCAGAAAACACGTCTCAAAAGTATCCTATCCTAAAAGTATCCGGTTTGCAGGATTTTTTGATACCCAGTTCTTATGCTGTTTGCGACCTAACACTTCATTAATTGAGAGCTTTATTATAAACGATGACTTGTTACGATTCACCATTCCGAAAACCTATTTTCACCAACGTTCATAATGTGGATGTCGCAATTTCCCCCTTTTGGGAATCCTCTTTTGCCTACGTGATCCGCTGTGGTGACTAGCAAGCGCTTTAGGTCACAGCCTCATTCTCAAACGGAGAAGAGGAAGGGTAGGACAATTTAGGTATTTAATTAATAGTGTATATACGTAAAGAAACTAAAACGTAGTTAATTTTCATTGGTAGATATTTTTGTAATTTTCCGCGTATGATGAATAAAGAATCAGTAATAGTCTTGAGTCAGTAGTTAGTTGGTAAAAGTCGGAGTTGTAAAGAGGTGACGGATTGTGCGAAGATAAAGAAGCTACCGTTTGTAGCTAAGTTTATGGATTAACTATTTTTGTCATTTTCCAACTTCAAGTTTGAGCTGTAACCAGCGCTGTTGTTGCAGGGTATTGCAATAGTGGACACAGTGTATCACAAACAAAGGTTCGCTACAGTATACATGCAAGTTCCAGGAATCTTTCTTTCCCATGTCATACACGATGAATTCCTGGCTAAGCCCCTTTCCTTTCTATTTATAGGCTGACGAATAATAAGCTAACATGCCAGCTGTCGACCTTTTACCTCTTTAACATTGGCAAATATCAACAAGTACTAAAGCAAGTGCCTACTACTTCCTCCGTTATATACCGCATTCAATTTGTTCCCCATGTGAACACTAGGATGTACTGTACATTAAGAACGAACGACTGATTCCGTCTCATTATCATTCTATTTAATTGCATATAAAAGAAAAAGCGCGCCATGCCATCTTCCCCACACTCTATAGTGGTTAATTCTGTAAGCTTAAGAACCGCACCTGTTAAGGCTTTCAAGTTCCATTTCCCATTGTAGCTGTAGCGTGAGCAGTAGTTACTCACATTTCTGAAAACGGATCCACTGATCTCTAAAAGCACCGTGTCCAGCATCTTCCGTCTAAAAGCGAGGTCAGTCGTTGAACGCCATTTTAGTCCCCATCAAACAAAGCTTATAAACAATTTTACGTTACCCTACGAACCTTCCCGCGCTCTGTTAACTTCTACGGGCTAGTATTCGTGACCATACTTTTTCGCTGTTGGAAACAATGGGAAGCTTAATTCAGTCTTTTTTAGAGATCAGTGAACGGATAGATCTAATCGATATGCTACTAGTTCACCTATTTACACTTGATATAACAACTGTTCACATTTAAGTGTGATACGCTAAAGCTCGCTTACTAAATTCTTGCTTTTCCTGTTCTTTGCCTGAAAACTGATCAATTCATCTTGCTTCTCTCTCCTGACCAAATCCACCAAATTTTTGATCAAACGAAGCTGTATAAAAAGATAATAGCAACAAAACTAAATTAAAACCGAAGAAACATCCAAAATGCAGTGACAACACGATAAAAAGTCGAAAATAATTTCTTGCGTAAAGAGAGCAAGTTCGTATTGCGAGCAGCCTCAAGCATTCCACGCTTCCCTTCCTTTACGAGCAAAAGTACACTCGTTAGGAACCCTCGGGGGCTGAGAAAATGGTCAACCTTCTTCCAACTTCAAAATTTACACTAGAAACTTCCATCAAGAATATCTTGTGAAATTAACGGCAGTTTTTCTTATGTTACTCTCAAGGCAACACGTTCTCGTACTTGATAAACAGGTTTAGATAAGCAATAACAATTAAAATGCTGATCTTGAATGTGATAAAACGTAGGAATAAAACTAGAGTGACCATGTTGCCAGGTGAGGTCAAAAAATGCTGTGTATATATCATGTGAAAACAAATTTTCTGGTAAGTATACTTAAGGTCGAGCCTGAAAAGGTAGACCGACTAAATCCTTGAAGACACAAGGTTGTCAGTATGCGTCTGTTTCAAATTCGGGGAAGCAGAGCTTTCGGGGTCCCGATTCCAAGATCTGAAACATTGGGGCAAATTTGAATATGGCAGTTTCAAGATAGCTTTTTCTTTAGTAAAACACATGAACGCCGGTATTCTGGATACTTATCCCTTCGAGTCACGCTGACGTATGTGCATGCACACAGGAATGCCAATATTAATACTGGAAAGATAGGAAATGGTGTAATAATTGTGTGAATATGCAAGTGAGCAACGACAGCTGTGGCATTAGAATATTAAACCATAAAGATTCATCAATATGCTCATATTTACGTCGTCTTCATATAACTTGGTGTTACTTTACACATTCTCACTTCGTGAAAGAAATCAATATCATGCGTCTTGAAACAAGGTCACCGCCTGTCATGTCAATTTTCATGGTGTATCACATTTAATTAAGAGCTCACAGTTGGAGTATACCTATTCAAACAGCTATTTCCAAACTGATGTACCTACTGTTAGAAGAATGATCTCGTTTTCAAGTCGTATCTGATCATTTTGAAGAGTGCTAAATGCTATAATAGAGGAGCCATTCAGTTAGACCTGAATCAGTTAATCTACTGTACATCACATCTCTCCAAACTTGGGCAACCAACAAAGTATCTGGACTAGGAACTAACGAAAACCGGTCTCGTAAGTACAACCAACTACTTCCGCTTGTTTGTTTAGTATGTTAATTAAAGCGCTATTTATTTTTGTTGGTTTTGTTTCGTTTGTCTTTTCCACTTCGCTCAATAAAAGGCAGGATTGCTACTTTATTTAGGTATTGAGTTACTTAGAAAGAAGTAGATATAAAAAATAAACCAAAAAATTTATTTCCCAGATGATGGCTATTAGGATCGGTGTTAAGATCATAAGTAAGAGGAAAGCAGTCTGAGACAGACAGAGAGTTCCAGATATTGGGAGTGCTTGGAAAGAATCTGATAGCATAGAAATTTCTGCTTGTTCTAGGAATGCAAAGACAAAAGTCATGCAGTGATTCAGCACAAAAAGTTCAGTTTCTTTGGAAGTTGTCTAACAAAGTATCAATGAATTAGAAGAATATACAATTTATCAAAATAGCATAAACTTAAAACTAAACTATCTGAAACCGTCAATAGTTGAAAATTCAGAGCACATTGTAGCTCAGTGATAATATCAGTGTCAAATTCACAAACTTTGCGAATCAAGAGTGAGAAGTTTCATATTTCTGGTTCCCATTGCCGGCCATTGTGACCTCACCTAGTTCTGTTGTGTGCCTACAATAAGATTGTACTTAGCAACGTTAAAACAGTGAATCCCTTCCTCACATCCGCTGGTAAAGTGACGCCATATTGGTCTTTGGTCAGCCAGTAACGCCAATTTCCCACCATGTTCTAGCAATCATAGTGCCTGGTAAATTCTGAGTCCGCCTCCTGTTTACTCTATACAACAGCTCCCTAAGTTCTATGACATCATCAGGAAGCTCGACTACACTTTAAGAGAGTTTGCCTAACACATTAGGAGATCTTCGACTCCCTTGAAAGAATTGTTGTTCTGTGGAGGTGGTATCATCGGCATATACGCTTCGGGAGGCAATAAAAAACCTGCCTGAATGTAAAATGAAATAGTCAATGAGTCTGAAGGAGATGAACCGCAATTTAAACTAAGACGAGTTTATGGTATCCGGAGGCTCCGTTGTCCCATCAATGAGCCAGCAGTAAAAATATACTACTTTCAAAGGGAAACATACAAACCGCAGTGACCTGAGGTCCCTCGATAAACGATGATATCGACTGACATAATTACTGCAAATTCACTTTGTGGCTTCTCTGATCAGAACGGAAACCTAAGTTTGACAGGATGAGGGCACGAGAGACCAAATGCCTATAAATAAACATGACGTTGCCTACAGTAGAAAGTCGATCAGGTGCGTTAGCTGTCAATAAGTGAGCTGGAAGAGTTTTCCAAAGCTTCTTTATTTAGCATGTTTCACCCGACGTCAACTAAAGGGTGATGAACTTCCGTCAGCATTCAAAACGTCTGTCCACAAGACATGATTTGTTTATACAACTGAGTTTCTTGCCTAAAGGCATCCTCTTATCGTACGGTTTTTTTCGTTTATGAAAAGAATTTTAAGTTTCAAGGGAATGAGTACAGGAATCAAGCTTCGTGACGCAACAGAGAGTTACGCTGTATCATAAGCAGATTCAACCCAAGCTGATAGCAAAACGGCTGAGGGAGAAGGAAGGTAATTGAAATTGTAATGCACAAGCGAAGATGAAGACTGGCAATCAGTGTGATCAAGTAATACATGGAGGGCATGAAAACATCAAAGCGTGTTGGTTTCGAGCAGAGAAGTGTAACTACAGTAGATACAATTTTAGAGGTATAAATTGGGATATAAAGGCATCAGTACTCTCACTTCAGCAGTGAAAAGTAATGAAACTGAGTTTGAGAAAAGAGTTCAATGACCCTTATCGCAAGTTTAAAGCAAGTCTCGAAAAATAGTATTGATAATACAGAGAGGCTGAAAAGCTACAGAAGGTCGCTCTATAAACTGAAAACTATTTGCCTGAAGTAAGAGCACCAAACAAAATTAAACACATACAAATAGAGGCAAACGAGAAGAAAATATTAAAAACTGTGGTGTGATCAAGGTTAGTGAATCTTGCTGCATAAAAAATCTAATCATATCCTTCATAAAAAAGGGATCTATTCTCACCCTTTCTTCCGGCTTGAGTTCTGTGAACGTTGAATCTTTCAATGCATCAAATTTGATACCACTCTTTTCTAATAGCTCCTCGGCAATCGATTCCCAATTGTGGACACTGTGAGGAAAAACAAACCAACCGAATTATTACGACATACAATCACGTCTTTAGATTCTTATTCAGAAATGTTCATAGTAAAAAGAATTGTTTTAAAATGTGTCTAATTATTGTTTCAAAATATTTCTTGTCACAAACATTACGATGCAAATGACTCCTTATCTAAATAAAATGAAAGGCACTCAAATAATAAGAAGGGTATTTAACATAAGCCTGCACACTGCGCCACCAAATCCGAAATGCAATCTCCTTGGTTACGTATTAGTAACAACATACGGATTATAGTATCATCTTGCAGCCTATTTCACATTTAAACTGGCTACGACGTTTTCACCTCGTGTCAGCAGGGCCCACTCCAAATGTTTAAAAGTGTGTGTGTGTGTGGGGGGGGGGGGGGGGGGGGGAACATTCTTTACAAAAAGCGAAAAACGCGCCGCCCGGGCGGGGGCCGTA
>JAAAKL020006646.1:0-17769 GCA_010016065.2 Carybdea cf. marsupialis auct. non (Linnaeus, 1758) | reverse complement strand
TCTCTCTCTCTCTCTCTCTCTCTCTCTCTCTCTCTCTCTCTCTCTCTCTCTCTCTCTCTCTCTCTCTCTCTTCCTCTTCCTCTTCCTCTTTATATCTCCCTTCCTCTTCCTCTACATCTTCTCTTCCTCTACCTCTACCTCTTCCTCTTCCTCTAACTCTTCCTTTACCTCTTCTTCTTCCTATTCCTCTCGACTTTTTTCAGTCTTGCCCGCGTAAAATGCACTGGTATTTCTACCTTTTTTCTTTGTTTTTATAATAGAAGCTTAAAATATTCTAAAAGTTTCTTCTTTTTTAGGGTCAGAAACGTCTTAGGAAATCACCAAACAAAGCTACTGCAGACAAAATATTAAAAAGTATCATCAAGAGCTTTCAAAAAAGCCTAAAGGCCTCCCCACAGTTATTTGTCGACATGGGAAACTCAACAAAAAATAGTACATTGCTTTCTATTTGTTCCAGTATCCTCAGAGTTTACACCGAAGCCAAACAAACAGAAAAATTGAAAGCCAAAACGGTCTTAAATCGTCTTCCCAGAATTCTTAGCATTGCTTACAGAGGAATAGAAAGTGGAAGTGAAGAATGGGCCGAGGCTTCCAAAGAACTATTTGACATTGTTCTTGTCAATAGGAAAAAACTGGCTCGGAAAACCCCTAGCAATGTGATGTCAAAACTGTGGGAGGCTTATAAGAAATCTACACATGAAAATAGATGGCATGA
Source organism: Carybdea cf. marsupialis auct. non (Linnaeus, 1758) (assembly GCA_010016065.2). Classification (NCBI taxonomy): domain Eukaryota; kingdom Metazoa; phylum Cnidaria; class Cubozoa; order Carybdeida; family Carybdeidae; genus Carybdea; species Carybdea cf. marsupialis auct. non (Linnaeus, 1758). Next base: position 17,054 of record JAAAKL020006646.1, on the reverse strand, counting down.
TGGAACGCTGAAGATAATTTGTAGTATTGTCAAAAAAGTCACTTTGGAAAGAATTTGTAATGACATAGTTCTTGGATTGGTAAGTGTTTCTGTTAACTTAAAAGTTTTCTGTAGACTTGAAAATTAAAAAAAAAAAAAAAAAAATTAATATAGGATCTATTGCATCTCTAGAAACTCCCAACGTTTTAGAAAACGAGAACTGTGACAGGCTTATAAAAAAATTATAAATGAAAATAGGTGGCATGATGGTACAACAAGATAATTTATGGTATTGTCAAAAAACTCAGATTGTATATAATTTATAATAGCATAGTCCTTGGACTGGTAAGTATTTCTTTAAACTTTAACTATTTCTGTAGACTGTAAATAAAAATAAAACTAAAAAGAAAGAAATATAGGACTTACTGACTTTCAGGAAATACCCAACATTTTACATAGTGTGCAAGCGTTTACGCTTATTTGACACTAAGTATCTTATGATAATAAACGTGAATTTTTGCTGAGACTAATAAAGAAGAAGAACAAAAAAGATCCGAGAGACTAAGTATAATAGAATACTCGTGGCAGAGACCTGCTGATAAAAAAAGCCAAGATTTATGAATGACATTTAAAATAGGTCTCTTTTGATTTAATACCCTAATTCCTCAAAGGAGTAAAAAGTTGCGATTTCTTTACCATATGAATGGTTGAAGCGTTAATCGGCTAGTCCACTCCTCTAGATTTTATTGTCATATATCAGAGTTGAAAAAAACATTTCCATAAAAATTATTTTCCCAACTTGTGTAATTTCTCGTAAAACATGTAGACGTGCATTTTTAGGTCAAAGTGTTTCCAGGAGACAGGTATTTTGGATCATTCTCAGTGGAAATCCTCTCTTTAAGCCCATCCCCTTTCTCTTTGTTTTGGTATTGATATAATCAAAAACAGCACCTTTCTTTCTTTATCTTTCTTATCTGTTAATTATTTGAATTTATTCTGATTTCTTTGTACTGATGTCCCCTGTAAATAACATCTATAGTTTTTCTCTTCTTGTGTCTGTTTTCTGTTAGGTCTCTGAAAAGCAAAGTTATAAGCTTAGGGATTTGTCCCATGTTCATTTGTTAGTGCTGTTAGTAGCACGTTCTTGTGATTGTACACCGCATGAAAACTAAAATACTCAATAGAAATTCAGACTGAGAAAACCAGCCAATGAGAGACTTTCCGTATTGAGGCAACTCTGTATTCAGTAAAATTTTAAGGAATCAGGTAATCCTTAAATCTACGACTGTAAAATGCTTTGAAATAGATTGTTCATGAAAACACGGAAAATGCTATACTGTTTCAGTCAAGACCATATCTAGGATTTTTGTTTGGGGGGGGGGGGGTTAACAAACAAAACGTATCCAAAATATTTTTTTGCGTTTTACTATTTTTACTACGTTTTTACGAGTTGGGCAAACATTATAGTTCAAACCTTCTAACCCCCTAGTTATGGCTTCGGTTTTAGTCTATTTAGTCGCCTAATAGCAACAGACACTTCTGGGCACATATAGGTTTTTTTTTCTGTATTTATTTCATATTTATTCTTTTTTAATACTGTCCTTAGCTCCTATTAAATTTCATTAAAATTCGTCGCTTTAAGTGGTCATGATTGTTTGGTGGGAAAACTGCTGTCTCGCCTTTTTGCCACTAAATCTCCCTAAATCTGATGAAAGTTTATATGTTAGTCATGCGAAAGTTTTACTTACAAATTTTGTATTCATTGAGCATGCTTACAGATGGGGTTAAATTTATCCATTTTGTCAACTACTTGTGATTAAAATTGAAATGACGTAACTCCGACCTTTTGCAAGAATTAGCAATCCCTTCGGTAAAAATTGGCAATGAATTTGACATTTTTGCAGCTTAGTGCAAAAGACGTTTTCGGGGTGCAAAAGCTTTATTGATGCTACTACTAACGCCTTAGTGCAGCACCGTGCCGCACTGAGGCCGACACAGCTGCTTACGCTCCGTCTGCCGCGCAATCTATTCAAAGCTTCCCTCTTTACACCCTCCCAAGAAATCCTAATTTTCTTTCAATAGTTTCTTATGACCTTATTTAATAAAAAAAAACAATCTTTATTTGATGAAAGATGAAGAAACTATGCAAGAAATGCCAGAAATCTCAATATTGTATTTGTTTCATCAAGGCAAAACCAGACGTAACTTTAAGCTGGATTTTCTCAATATCCGACTTAGCCGCCTTTTCTTGGACAAACCAGGCAAATTAATTGCTTTGTACAGTAAAGGGCTCATATTGTAGTTTAGGGTCCTTTTGGCAAATTCAAAATAATAAGATTTTCGGACTATTTTAGCGTTATGCTGTTGAAACGCGGAGTATGTCTCAGTTTAAGAAGTATAATCACTTTCTGTGTCAAATAATGCAAGCTCGTATAGCGCCTGGACCAAGAGCAGAAGTGCGGTGTCTTGCGCTACAAAAGTGTTTCTCCTTGATTTCTACTTGCAGTACAACTTGGGAAGAAAAAGAAGACATTTTGCAGTCATCCCTGGTGATTCTCGGTAGTTATCGTGCTCTTATTGGCTCACAAACGGTAACTACATGCAAATTTGACTTTTTTTTTTCTTTTGCCTGTAACAGAATGACTATGATAAAAGAGGCTTAGTGTGGATACAATAGAACAAATACTTAGACAGTTATTAATATCTTCTGTTTCTTCTTAAAAAGTAGCAAATAAAAAATGCAATTAATACCAATATGATCATTCAGTAGTTATCGAATAATAGTTATTGTGGATATATACTGCTGTAAGTATGTATAACGAATTTTGATTTACAAATTAGCACTCTGAAAGTGTTTCTGAAAACTTTTTCTGTTCATTTGGTGTTATTTTATCTATAGTTTTGTGATTGTATCCATGAAAAACGAACTCAAAAAAGCTCATTCTTGGTCAATGAGCAATCTCAACGAGCTCCTAGAGGACTCTGCACGACCCAAAATAGGTGTTTGGTGTGCAGTTTCACCCTATCCGATTGTAGAACTAAAAAATCATGGCGTTTAATAAAACCGCGGAAAGTTGAGATTTATGTAATGGAATAGTTGTCATTACAAGGGATATTCATTAAGTAACAAGACCGCTGTAGCTCAGATTTGATTTATTTAATCACTTCAAAAATTTGGCCACTTTTCAATGCAGTCCCCAGCAACATTTGTGCATTTTGTTGGGTTGATCTCAAAGCAGCTTTTATGTCTGATTTTTAGCTTTTTCATTGGGTCAAGAAAATTTTTTGTGTATACGCCTATAGGATATACGCCTCTTTAAGGCGTATATCCTCCTTAAGGCGTCCATACAAATTAAAGTCTGATGGTCAACGACAGGGTATTAGGAGTGATTTGGAAGCGTCTCCAACCCCTCTTTGTGACTTGTAGCTTGAAGTAGCAATGTTACATGTGTGCCCACATTGTCTTGAAGAAAAGTTAAAACCATAGTCATGGGTCTGCGAAGATTTGTTTGAATGGTAGGGCTTTTTTTGTGAGTGTATGACTGCACTACTGGTTGTGGATGGATTTTTAATTTTCAAGATGGTTACAATAGGTGAGCTTTTGTTACTTGTCAGTATACTGTAAGCATGACTTAAACCTGCCATTTGGGATAAAACTTCATGGACTCTTGACTAATGGAGTTATTTTTCTTCTCGCCAACGCGTACCCGCAAATGGCTCTGCTAAATCATGAAACAGTCCAAAAACTGGACTAGGAGATCCCTCTAAATCATCCATACTGTCAACCATCAGACTTCCATTACTTCTTCCCAATCAGACTTTCAATATTTGGACTGCCTAAACTGACTCTACCCAGAAATATTTTTGACTCAACGAAGAAGTTCAAAATCAGGTACAAAAGGAGCTTCGAGAACAATCCAAAGAATTATCTACCAAAGGCGCACATGAATTGGAACACATGACATTAAAATGTCATGTAAATTACATTTACATGACATTTAAATGAAATTAAATGACATGTAAATGTTTCCAGGAGCTGTGTTGAAAAGTAGCCAAAGTTTGGAATTGGTTAAATAAATAACTCTTTGCTTACTGAATGCCCCTCATATTCGTAACACAACTATGGAGAAAAATAAGAGTGTTTTTTTTTTAGTTAGGTGGTACCGCCAAGTCTCTCTTTCAGTGATTTTCATTGGGGAGGGGGGTAGTTTGGGGTAAAGTGTGCCGTAATAACCTATGTACAAATGAAGATCTGAAAGCCAATATTTGCAATACAAATCCGAAATCACACTAAAGGAACTTATAAAAGTTTGGAAATATGTTGAGATGTGATAATTTATTTACAGAAGTTCATCTTTAACACTTCTTGTGAACTAGTGAATGTTCATGTTGCTATTCAATACACTGCGTATTACTACTTTTAAATAAAAACCATAATACTTGTAGTTTGTTTTTCCGTAAGTGTTTGCACTCACATCGGACTTCTTTTATCTCGGTCTGTATTGAGTCTCCCCCCCCCCCCAAGAAATTGCTTTATATTCAAACACTTATGTGTTTCTTTGGACTGATATAAAAAAAAGCTTCATTCCATCTATACTGTATTTTTACAGTAAAAGATGTACAGTTAAATCTTAGTCCAGGTCTGAACTCGTAGAGCTCGAAGTCTTGAGTGAAATAATTAAAGAGTCCTAGTTGTTTATGTCAAAGTATTCGAATTTAAATCTTAATTATATCTCTGCGCTTTTGCTATCGTCATTTTATGCTTGTTACCATAGTTGACTGCTTGCTAATAGGATCGTTGACCACCGTAAGTAACTGTACTTTAAGTAACTGTAAGTAACTAAGTAACTGACCTTTTTTTTGGGACGGAGTTTTATTTATTTTAATTTTTTCTAGAGTTTCAACCGTCAGACTAAAATTTCAAGTCCAAAAACAGGTAGATTCTGTTTAAGTTTTTAGATATGGGTTTCTATAATCACTACTTTAATAGCGGTCATAGTTAAAAAGCACCAAACCCTCTTTTGGTGTTTTTCAGTCCGATACCCTGCGTAGCTGAAATTTTATATTTACCTTAAAGTAATTGAATTTCGTTGCTTCAGTGCTAGGGAAATCAATGACTCTTCAGAAGAACTGTGAACCAAATACACGTCAATTTGCTTTCCCTTAATATCTCCAGCTTTTACTGGAAATTATCATTGCCACCAAACATATGTCTAACAGTTGTTTACTGGTCTAACAGATTTATAATATAATGTTGGGAACTCAAGTTTTGGAGGGAATTATGATATAATGTTTTCTCTCCAAGTTTGATGATTTATGGTTTCGTTGTTCAGAATGAACTGAAAGTTCAAGAAGTGTGCACTTTAATTTTGCTAATATCGGGAAAATAACTGCTTCTTCAGTCCCCCTCCCCTCCCTAGTGATGTGTATGTGTATGTGTGTGTGTGTTCATTTTACTTTTTAAAAAAGACTGGATAAATTAGCCTTTTTGTAATTAGTGGTTCTTAATTGATTTTTGGGTGATTAGTGTTTGTTACTACATTCTTGACGAAAATATCTCATTCATACATCATGTTACTCTAAGCAAAATGAAGATATCGAGGAGTCTTGGCATTCTTAGGAAGTTTAGACACTAAGATGCATTCTAGAAGTTCTGTTTAACTGTTTAATTCAGTCTTACGTCTCTTATTAGCCTACTATATGGACGCCGAGCTTTTCTTCCTATTTGAAACCACTCTTCAGGATACTTAATAACACAAGGAACATTATTTTAAAGGAAACGTTTCTGCTACTTAACTTGTTTTGAAGTTGCTTTATCATCTCTCATCTGTGTTTTTCAGTTTATTTCAACTGCATAGCAACATTACCGGCACCCTTAGAGCTCGTTCCTCTCTTGTCTCTAATCAATCAACTATCAATCTAATCAATAATATCAATATCGCAATTCAGGCAATATTTCTATTTCCATTCGCCCTGTCAGTCAGATCGGACTCCAACTCTATATCTGCTAGTCATGCTTTCTCTAATATGCTTTCTGAATCAGCTAAAAGAGTGTCGCTCGTTTAGTACCCTCAGAAAAAAAAGCAAAATCATTTTGACTTTCCTTTTTATTTTTTTGCCCCTCCCATGAGGTGGATATCTCTTGGTCATATTGGAAAAGTATTTTGGTAACATTTACTCTGCGTAGGTCCTCGTTCTGGCTTGGCTAATGGTGGGTAATGAGTAGCGGGCGGAAATTCGTCTTTCTTTTTTGTTTTAGGTTTTTTCATTTGTATTTTTTCTTTTCCTATACAATCCCCATCACGTAGACTTATGAAGAGAATATTTTTTTTTTTTTTTTAAATTTCAATTCTTGGAAGCGTTAGGGAGAAATAAAATATTGTTTTTTGAGTGAAGTTTTATCACCAAAGCTATGAAAAGTCTTGCTTAAGGAGCAGTTCATAGGTTAAAGTTAATGTTTACCTTTTTGTTAAGGTTTACGATTCTTGTGCAAGTTTTTAATATCGTAATTTTCTGTACTCCTACAGTTCTTTTCCTTCCACATACAACAGGAATTTGGTTATTATTCCATAGCTGAGGAAAATTTATTGCATTTTCTGGGGAAGTATGATGCGTTAAGATTTTGAGAAAGAACATTTTTGAAGTGGATGGGGGGGATGAGTTTTGGGTAGAAGTATTTGTTTTGGAAATGGGTGTTTTATCATTATTAAGAATCTGTCGTGGTTTATTTGTAGGGTATAACCCGCCGTAAGTGTGTTATTTGATAACTTTGTTTGTTTGTATTAGTGTTGTTGAATGGTTTTCTGTACTTTAATCTTTTTCATCAAAAGTTTAAATTGAATTCTTTAATTGTATTTGCATGTTGTTAATATTATTTGTATTTTTTGTGGCTATGACCCCGCGGGTATTTTTTGCGTCAAATATTTTCTTTTTACCGACGCTTCAAGATAGGAGGAAGGATTCGTGGCCAAATCAGATGAAGGATATATTAGATCGTGCAGGGCTAGGTAATTGTTGGAATGAAGGAAAGGAGATAGGAGGGATGGTAGAGACTGTATCTAGGTTAGTTGCTACTAGGTTAGAGTCTCAGGAAGTTCAGATTTGACAAGCTGGGAAGGCCGCCTCGCCGTCGCTGGGGCAATATGTGGAGGTCAAGGAGAACTGGGGCCAAGAAATTTATCTAAAAATGTGATTAAGTCTGGAAGATTTAAATTGGGTAATATATGTATGGGGGAATTTATGCCTCTTGGAAAACAGAGGAAATATTTAGGGATGGCTGGACTGAGGAATGGTCCTTACGCTTGCCCTATGTGTGAAGAGATGGATGAGTGTTTGCATCACTTTTTAGGGGAATGTAAGGAATTGAGGCAAATACACCCGGAAATATTTGGTAGGGAGGTTAGGAAGAGAGGTTGGATTTTAGAAATTTTGATATATAAGTTATAATTAGATATAAATAATATTGGAATGTTTGTCTGGGTAGGTATGAGGTATCGTGATGATTTTCCGAATAATTACTTTTATTGTTTTTTCAGTTTACGTTTGTTGTTGTATTTTTTTTTAATTTTATTTTGCTTGTTTTTTTTTGTGTCATCATGGCCGAATAGGGCTTTCGTGTGGATAAATTTATCTATCTATCTATACTATACTATATTTTACTATTTAACTTCACCCATCTATCGCGACCTTATTGCATTTCTTAAATTTGCTTTACTTTATTTTAGTTTGAGGAATTTGCTGTAAATTGTATGAAAATTGTTAAAAAAGGAAGGTTGCTTAGTTTTTAAGCGAGCTTAGATCATTCTCTAAGAAAAAGTGCAACAGCTATTATAGTTCTGGCTGTTGAATTGAATTGCTGAACCAAGGTGGTGTAAGTATCTTGTCTACTTGGTGTAACTTTCTTTGTTGTCGAATCGTGTATTTCATAACATATGAAATGCGTAAACACCATATCTGAGTAGGGTGGTCCCTTGTAAAAAACACAAAGATCATATCTAAAAAGCTTAAAAGAATGAAAATATTGAAATACTTCAATAAAGATTTTTCCTTCTATGGAGTCTATAGTCTATTATATTACTTCCACGCTTACTTTGTCAACAAAACTAGTAATATGTTGTTTAAACTTGGGAAACATAAATTTTAATCAATATATTTGTCTTAGATTAGATACCGTTATAGTACAGGGGGTCTTACAGGTTTAAATAGCCCATATAGTAGATTGTATATTAAATCAATTAGGAGAGGGGCTCTGAAGCAATACATTTTCAGTAACTAGATGAGCAAGAAGTTATGATTGCTTCAAGATAAATTTTATGCTCACAACATAAACCACGGGGTCTTTTTTTCTTTTTTTTCGTCAAGTGACAAATTTTTTTGTAAAAAAAGTAAAGTGATGCTTTATTTCTAATGCACTAGCTGTTTTTCTTTTCCTTCTGCATTAATACCCACCATGTGTTTCAGGCAATTTTATTCCGGATTGCTTTATGATCTTGCTAATCTTTTAGGTTTTTTTAAGCCCCTTTGAGCTAAGCTTATGTTTGGAGGCTATAATAAGAGTACCATTCAAGATATGTGACACCGTTCCTGAATTTTTCTCAATCTTTCTACCTTCATTCAAAGTAAGTATTGGCTCTTTGTCTGTTTTGTGATTTTATGGTTTTACTCTTTGACTAGGAAAAATTAATTGTATATAAAAAAGAAGTGAATGATAAATAACTGATAAAGAAAAAACTAAAAGCAGAAGAATAATGAGAAAAACTAGGTAGGAGAATAACAAAAAATCATGATGTTTGGGGAAACGGAGGAAAATATAAAGTTTATAACTTTAAGCCGTAAGACAATGAACCTTTCGTCAGTTGTTTTTCTTACGGAGCAACACCATTGTTTTCGTAGCTTTCAACCGTCTATAGCTCCTAATTGGTAAGGGTTACTAGCTCAACCATTTTTCAGAACTAAAATTGCTTTTGTGAATTACTCTGCTGTGAAGTTCTGGTTTGGTAAGTTCCCTACATTTTGTCTAAGTAAAATGTCATAGCTTTGAAACCAAACATTTAAGAAATCAAACAACTTTGAATACTGATGAATTTAATCTCTTCTAAAAATTAAGCAGAACTACCCCATCTTTTATAATTTTTTTTTGGAAACGCCACCATAAATCCTGATTCCAAAACAGAAGTTCCAGCTTCTGTTTCAAAAATCTTTTCAAATTTTTTTTTATTTCGATGTTTATTATATTTTGGACATTCAATGCCATGAAAAATATGCAAGGATATATGCACTCTTGTATATCCAAAAATGAACTATGCATTAAGAAACAATTTCTAAAGTTGTCATCGCGCATCGAATCCCTTGACATACTAGTTTTTGTGCTATTTTCAACTTATAATATATATGAGTTCCATTTGAAAATTAATTTTGAAACTATAAATAATGGAAGGAATTTCAAATAGTTAAAAGAAATCACCACTTTTGTTATAGTGCACAGTCTTGTACCGATTGAATAAAAAAAAGAAGTTTTTTATAACTGAAAGTAAGGACCAACATTAAAACTTAAAACGAACATAAGTTTTATGTTTATGAGGGGGGTCACGCTCTCCTAAATACCTCGCCCTTCACGCTATTGCGTGAAGGTATTGGTATACCTTCAAAGTATTGGTACTCTTCAAAAACTTGATACTCTTGTTTAGTACGACATCGATACAAAGCAAACAAGAAATACAGTTTAGACCACAATTAAAGAAAAACGGTACTTTTATGATATACCCCCTACGTAATATTCTTCTAATATGTTTGTCTGATTTTCAATCCTAATGAAATATACCAAATTAATATCAAAATGCAATGCTTTAGAAACAATTTGGACTATATATTCGCACATTTGGAGGAGGGAGGGGGGCTGTGGGGAAAGTATAGCAGGTCTGCGTACCTAATATGTTAGGTACAATTATTCTGCATATTATTTAGTAAGAATTGTTTCCAAACTTTACACTGTCCAAATACTTTACCCACCACCCCCCATCCCCTAATATGCAAATATATAGCCCAAATTATATACATATTCTATCGATTCTGTCACTTCTCTTTTTTTTTGTCTCACGCTAAGCCGAAAGAAACTAACCAAGAAAAATCAGTTCTATAATGCGTCAATGAATGAACAACTTTAGTGACAGGGGGTTTATCATACAAGTACCGAAAAAACAAAAGAGAAAAGGAAATAAAAATTTAAAGGAACATGATAAATTGGGTGGATGTGTATTTATACATTACACTTGTAAAGACATAATACCTCATTGGAGAAGTAAAGACAGGCTACGATTAGAGTTTTAAGAATATCTTACCCTCTCTTTGACTACATATCGTAATTTGATTCGCAAAATATTGTAGCGAAGCCGCCTAGGTGAAACAAAAGTGTAGTTTTTGTAGGTTAATTTTTTCCTTTAGTATCGGAGCCAAGTGCAGTTGTAATGGAACGTTTGAAGATGTCTTTTGTAATTATTGCTCTAAGAAATAAAGAACATGGAAAAAAAAAAACTAGAAGAAGAAAGAGGGGGATATTTTCTCATGAATTAAAAACTTGCATCAGTAAATAGATATGAGTAAAATTTACAAAAGCTTAAACGCGCAACCCTATCAGCTCTTTGAATAAGCCTCTTGATAGTCCAATGGGTATAATTACAACCAAGACATACCAACGAAATAAGGCTGTAATAATACGGAAATTAACTCCATGATTCATTCCCATACCATGTAATTTCTGTCTGTACATTCCGAGTCTTACCAAATAAGGCAGGCAGAACTTCTCTTTTACGTATCCATAAATTAAATCTAGGGTAGGGGGTAATCTGTCGAACAAGAAAAAAGTGAGTAAAGTTGCAATAGTTCCAGTGTTGTTTAATCTACCGCTGCTGAATATTTGCTCAATATTTGTTTTTCAGATACTGCATGGGTTTTTGACTAAACATGAAGAAATTGCAGCAGACCGAATGCCATCCGTTTTGCGATGTTTTAGTATCTTGCTCTCCGCCACTATTTACCGATTTCATCAAGGAAAGAATCTTACAGACACTGAATTGAAGTCAGGCATCATATGTGCAGAAAAGCTTGGAAAGTTAGTTTTTTTTTATACTCAAGTCTTAGAAATTATTTAGTTTAGAAATCATCATTGGCTGATTTCCTGCATTTTGATGAAAGCAGGATGACAGTGAAGATTTAATAGCATGCTCAATTTAAATTCCAATAACTTATTTCAAAATAATTGAACATTGATAAGTGTAATATTTAAATCGGCCTAATATTTTTTCCTTTAGCATTTATTTTGTGATTTGTTTTTCTTACCTTTTGTTTATGAAATTTTGCATGGGGTAGAAGCCCTTGGTGCTTGGTAAAGTTGAGGTAGATACGCTAAATGTTTCTCTGTGGATTTGTCTGTGGATTGCTCTAGGCCCCCTTTTGCAAAGACTACATATCACACATTAAGTTTTACAAAGAAAATGGTTGGACCTCAAATGATGATAACAAAAGACAGATTAAGAGTGTTTGACCGCGTTTTCTGGACTAAGGGGGAAAGTTTGACAAAGAATGGTGGAGAGTTTGAATGAAAAGATGGAAGTTAGGCAAAGAATGGTGCTCTTTGGAAAATAGAAAGTTCTAGATTAAATAAGCTTTTATTTTAAAAACATGTGAAGCAAGTAGGAACTTCATATGGGGATGAGAGGCGATAAAGAGCGAAACTCGTAACAGTGTGTTCTATAGAAGGAGGTTGCATAGCTTTGTTGTCCCCAGGCTGTTTGGTGCTATGTGTTTTCGTTAGAAGCAGTACGTGCCCAAATCGATAAGTCCTAAATATTAATATGTTCTGATTTTGACATCAGATTTCCCTGGTTTACTCGATTTTTTAAGCAATGACCACTAACCAAACACATGGATATGGTATTGGTTGTAAAGATACGTATAACTTATCGATTTCTTGTACATATTTCTTCTGTTCGTATTTGTCAATCATTTGAATCTTCCTCCACCAAACACTGGTGTGATATTAGCCCAACAATGTTGAAAGTAGAAAATTAAATAGTTATGTTATTTTGTAATCTTTTAAATTTTTCAGTATTGGAGAAGTGATGGCTGATCAAAAGCTTCGATTTCGACGAGTCGCTCCCTATATAATTGCGGAAATGCTGGAACATTTTCAAAAATTCACGCTCTATCCTCTAATAAGAGTAAGACTTTATTTTTTATTTGTCTCATCCGCTTTATTTTTTTCTGTCTTTTCTTTTCTTTTCTGAATTATTTTTCTGTGTTTTATTGTCACTTCTGCTTTATTTTTCAGTTTTTTTTTCTCTCTGATTGATTTCATATGTAAAAACACAAAATTTTATTGAAATTTGTTGCACAAGAAATACAAACTTAAAATGGTTAAGAGACGTCAGTTTACAAGAGAGGGGGCTGTTCTTAAAAAACCATTGTTAGATTGATAATCTAAATAAACAAAATTAACTAAGTCTATTGGTTGCAGCATTTTTTACTTTAGATCGAAGCTCTTAATTAATTTTTAATATAATACACTCCTAAGATAATTTTTAAAAGTAATTAACAATACTGAAAATAAAAAAAAGCAACTGAACATTTTTCTGAGAAGCCACATGGATAAAGTCTGTACCGAAATGTGCTTAAGGGCACTCAACATCTTCAAACGCATAAATTGACGCACAGTTTTGGGAAGTTTATTCACCAGATGTTTGGTATATAAATCTGAAACTATCTTTATATCTTCTTGTATTTCTATATTTGTGTATTTCCTGTTGTTTATTATAAGACTAAAGAATTTTAGCCATTGAACAGCTCGTGCATTGTAATTGATGCACATACAACCAGTATTGTAAATTAATTTCGTAATTCTGTTTTATAAAACTAAGTTTTTTTTTTAAGAATGGTAGCTGTATCTCACATGTGAAGTCTCGTACCTGCCTACATGTACAAATAATATTTAAAACAACACAATATACAAACAACATTTAAAAACAGTTAAACTATAAGGGATATTTGTTTTAACTTGATTTAGAAAGTAAAGGGATGTATACTCTAAATTTTGTTTTTGAATGAGGTTTAATGGTTCTGGCCATTTCGATCTGAATTTTTTTGTACAAATGACGCGTCACTATCAAAGATTTCCACCATATAAACATACAAATTTGATTTTGTAAACGAGCTCCATCGATAGCTAAATATTAATTACAGATAACTTAAAAAGATAATTTTAAAAAGTGACCCCCAAACGCTCTAACTAAAAATAAATTTTAAATATAAACTGTCAAGTTTTATTAAGCAAGATAGGTGTTTTATCTCAGTATTATTTGGCAAATCCGTTAGATATAATCTCATTTCTATTGTTTAAGTTATTTGTTGCTTATTTGATTTTTTATTTATAACTCCCACATACAAAAGTGGAAAAGCAGAGTAATAATAATAGAATTAATAGAATAATAGAAATAGTAATAATAGAAATAAGAATAAGAAATAGAAAGAATAATAGAAATAATAGAAAGGCAGAGTAAATAATAACACAATAGAAAATCATATTAAACAAAAAATTCCGTAAGACATTGGTGAGGGCCAAATGTCCCTGAGCCATACCCTAGAGTTTACCACATGCCTTAAGCTATGTCCTATGGCTTATATTGAACTTCGAAACAATATTGGAAGCAGAAAAATTCCCCCAAAAGTGGTCTTTCGTCCAAGCTGAAAGACGGAAAAGAAGCTTACAAAATTTAGAATAATTTATCTAAATTCTATTAATCATCAATCTTAAGTATTAGTACTGTATGCTGTTCTTTGAATACATCTTGAGTTATGTCCTGTCCTGGTAACGAGTGAAACTTTACCCAACCGTGCTGGGTCCCCAGAAAATTACTGCTACTGCTACTGAGAACTTGTGGCTGGACTAAATCGATTGAGGCCAACACAGGTGCACGCACTCCTTTTCCCAATAAAGCGAAGTGTTACCAAAAAATATTTAACTATCTCCTTCAACAAGGGCTTCTTTTTTTGTATTCCTATTAGATATTTAAATGGTTGTTGTGAAGTTATCCAGTTAAATTATGGGTTAGAGTAAGGACACTTTACGCTTATTTTAATTGAGTTCCGGATTACTATATAAATGGTAGACAGCGGTAACTTTTTCAATTTGATTTTGCTTTCATACTTACTTAATAGATTTAGTACCAGGACGCCAAGTATTTTGGAAAAAATGACTACTTTTTTTTTCATCTCTTTTGCAAACTTTAATTTTATCTTGTTTTATTCAACGTAGAAAATTAAACCATTAGAATACTTGACGTCTGGGTTTTTGTGATGCCCATTTATGGGAAAAAATAGTTATTCAAAATTCAATTTTCACCGATAAAACGGATTTTAAAAATATCGTGGCCTATCAAGAGGGTTTTTTAGACCCGGAAAGCGTCAATTATCTTATTTCAAACAATACTGTTAAACTGACAGCAATCATCGAGCAAAGCTCATTCCCCCTGGTTAACAGATTATTATTGTAATTTTTCAGTAACAATACCTATCATTTAATGCGAAACAATTAGAAATCCATGACTTTCTTCTCAGCTATCAAACTGGAATGTATATTTGTAAATGCTCGGTACTAACTGATTTTTCAAATGACAAATAGCTCCTCCTACTTATACTTGAGGCTTTGAACCTTCAGGAGTATGAAATTTCAGTCAGAAGACCATAAATGGAAAACTAGAGGTTGCGAGGAAGGAACGAATTTTTGACAAAATTTTTCGTCAAGACGAAAGTCTTGACCTATCTACATCGTTTTTTTACGGCGGAAAATGGTAGCATGACAATTTTCAGACATAAATATAATGCCGTTGTTTTCTGAAATGGGTAAAATTGTGAAATAAAAAAAGGAGAAAGGTGATATTCCGGATCATTAACATTTTTACATAAATATGACTATTACGTTTTTTTTCGGAAATCCTTTCGATTTTTAAATATACTAAAGTATGGAGAGCCTTAAAAAAGAGCTAAAGAGAAAATAGATTTTAAATTTCTGGCTTATTTTATTGTTGTTTGAAATGGCATTGGTTATCTTTCACTCTGCGCCATTTGGCATGCGAGTTCTTGTTGTTGCGATGATTCTGCTCCATTTTTCTTCCATAAAAACTAACTAAATATCACTTTTAATGGGAAACTTGGGAAATTCTAGTAAATAAATTTTCATATTTTGTTTATAGATATTTTTTTTTTATTTGTTTTTTTTTTTTTTAATGTCGAAAGGAATAAAAACAGGATGTGTTTAAGAGCTCAAACGGGTTTGTGAAATTTATCATCACCTTGAAAGTTTTTTTGGCGTATGAATATTTTTTATCCTTTTCTCTGAAGTTTTTTTCAGACGCCTTTTCCACGTGTTTTTAGAAAACAGTGAAAATTATCGTGGTGTAGTTTGATTTTGGCAAGTATTCTCGGAAGGTGGCTTCTTTTCCTTCAGAAGGCTGACAAAAACTTTTGCTGAAGATGAATTCAAAGCTGAATTACTGTTACTCATGCTATATACTAAATATTAGCTCATGGAATCGTTACGCTTTGTCAAGCTAATCATCTGAACAAGTGTCGTTTATCAGCTAAGGCTATGATTATCTCGGCAAGCAAGCTTTTGCCATTAAACACTTGATAAATGGATGTGTTTAGCACTTCATATGTTTCTAAAGCGACCTCTGCGTGGACTATTCCTTCTAAGGCATTTATCGGGTTATTCCTTCTATTGGCTAGATCGGGTGCCAAGCCAAAGATGATAACACTTTCTTGGAAATGTCGTCACATATTCCATTTGCATTTGATGACGAATAATGAAAAGAAAAGGTTTATTCATTTTGAACTTTTTTTTTGTTTATAGTGTTTATTTTTAGGAACAACTAGCTCATGGTGTGTACGGTCTGATGTCAATACTAGACAAACCTGCTGTTTCTCAGCTCCTGGTGACGTTATCTTCAGGTCCGCGTGAAGTGTTCAAAATGGAATATGAAACATATGTAAAGTATCGTAAATACAGTGGTAAAGTGTGAAACGCGCCAAAATAAATGAGTCCATTGAATTGTTTTGCTATTTCTCTCTACCTTATTATGTGTATTGTGATCTTTGCATGTACACCTTTTATATCGTATTTATTTTTTTTACTGCTTACTTGTACTTGTGGCGGGAATCAGGCGTTTCCACCTCGCCCGGCATCGATGATCTTAGAGACCTTCTTGGACCATGTTGTTCGATCTTGTGCCAGCTGCTCTGCAAAAGTGAGCCACTGTGTTGACCATCTGTGACCGAATTTTCTGAAACCCCCGATTGGTTCAAGGTCTAACTTGTCCAGGTCCCACCAGTTGTTCCTCTGTCCTCCTTGGCGTTTTTTCCAGTAGCTAATAGGTTCAACTAGAAGTTTTTGGCGAGGCAGGTACACTTGCGGTTTCCGTAATATATGGCCCAGCCATTTCAAACAGCGTTCTTTAATAGTGAGCACAACATCTCTCTGGATATTACAAATTCAATGTATATTCGCGTTGGAGATACGGTCACGTAGCTGTACTCTGAGAATTCTCCGCAGGCAAATATGCTCAAACATCTTGAGTTTATTCTCATGCTGTAGGTCTACCAAATATGTTTCGCACCCGTAAAGGAGAACGGTGTGGACTAGTGCCATGTAAATTCTACCTTTGGCTCGGACACTGATTTCGCGGCGATTCCATAAGGGATTCCGAAGGGAGGCAAAACTGTCTTCGCTTTCTGTATTCTCTGTTGGATATCGGCGTCAGAAGACCCGTCAGAACAAATCTGGGAGCCTTAGTATGTGAGATGGTTGACTTTTTCTAGCTGAACTTGTTTGACAGTCAGTGGGAATGGTCCTGTGTAGTGGTTAATAGCCATGAATTTCTTTTTTTCTGTGATGACTTTCAAAGTGATCAGGTTGGCCCGGCCACAACGCTGTCAGGCATAATTTGGGCTTCTACAAGGTCTGACAGGAGACCAACATCATCGGCATAATAAAGGTCAGTCAGTGAAAGATTATGTCCAATCTTCGC
>JAAAKL020006645.1:0-17772 GCA_010016065.2 Carybdea cf. marsupialis auct. non (Linnaeus, 1758) | reverse complement strand
CACTGCATTAAAAGGTAATCGTATCCATTTAGGAACGGAACTGTTTGGATCCGTTCCTATTTCTCTCGTGTAAACGGGGTCTAAGACAAACAAACGTTGTACTAAATCATTTTATAACTATGTGACAAAAACTACAAGTACAATAAAGAGTCGCGTGCAATTTTTGTACTAGCAGAGGATACCGTACTTAGAGAAAACTCGTATATTTCGTCTTTGTGTGAAAAAACTCTTTTCCCTCCTTGGACACGATCAGTTAGGTAAAGCTGTTTGACTGACCGTCAAGATTGGTCGGTACACGAAGCTACAAAGTAGGTAGCAACTTTGCACGATCTCCAGCTAATTTCAAGCAAGTTTATGCCAAAACATACTGCTACTAAAAAAGTTTCAAAGCGCGCGCTTTTAGAACCATGCAAACATCATCCAGCCACGCAACCAATCAGATCACTCAAAGGCTTATTTCCATCCCAAAACGAACATGGCGTCTTATAGCAATGACGCAACGAGTCCCCAACAATACTGTCATGTGATTATTGATTTTCATTTTGATTGGCCTAATGTAAGGAAATAAAAAATGACTTGATAGCGCGCTCGTGCAGCTGGTCACCACGTAACCTCTTGTATCATCAGCTCAACAGACCAAGATAGAATGTTTGATACTTCAGGTAGTACAACAGCTTAAGTCAATAACTTTGTTTGCTCGAATGTTCCTACTTCTCGTTGTTGGTTGTGTGCACGTTATAGTTGATAGTGAACGATTCTGAAACTTTCTGCTTTGCTATGTCCTGTTGCAAAATGGAAACCCAATTGCACGACCTACATGTAAATGTATCTGCATTTTGGATTATCACATGTTTGTAGCATTACAACATTTTAGTATAAGCATATAGGAGAAGAACAGCACAAAAAACCTCCACTTATTTGATCCCTGGATGTTCCCGTGGACGAGTCTACCGATCAATTTACGATTCCTGTAAGGATGGCAAAGTACTTCTATTTGAAGCACTGTGGTATTATCAACCCCACTGACTATATCTTATCAATAAAAGTAGAATCTTCAGAGACGACCAAAGCTTATTTCTTCCCCATTAATGTCAAGTACATCAACCATCAAGACAGACATTCTCATCTTAGAACGGCAGAATTGCTATTTTAAGACATTAAACTACAATACAGTTAAACTACAGACCACTCACCCCCGGTTGAAATTCTCTCCCTCATCTTCGGTGATAGATCGCCCCCGGTAACTAAAAGAGAAACAAAAATGTATGTCGTGCCTCTCGAAGCTCTCAAGAAGGAGTTTAGTAACACATGCCTTCAAGGCACATGGCGCAGAAAGGCTGGTCTCAAAATTTTGTGGAAATGAATCTCAATGTCATCCGGTAGACTATTGAGAGCTAATGTGGCGACTAGAGAAACCAAATGTGTCATCAGTCAGTATCAGCGGGGCTCATCTAGCTCAGCTGGTAGAGCGCAAGCCGCGAATGCGGGGGATACGGGTTGGAATCCCGTTGGTGACATACACTTACACACTACTATAGTGTCATGCCTAATTATATCAAACCCTCTCTTCTGAAAGACACTTTACAACTTTCAATGGGCTTTGGATAGTATCATATCTGGATAGCAGTCACATGGCACAAAGAGGATCGTTTCCAAAATTTTGTAGACTTGGATGTTGATGTCCGCTAGTGGAGTATTGAGAGCTGATGTGGCGACTGTAGCAAAAGAGCGTGTTGTCAGCGGGGCTAACCTAGCTCAGTTTGTAGAGCGCATGACGCGAATACGTCATTTCAATCTCTCCCTTACGAAAAATAGCTCGAGAGTAATAAATGATAAATCGTCTGCAAATATTAGCTTTCATCACTGTCATTTTCATATCTCGAAACAAATATCGGATGGGCCCTCTATACTGGAAACTGCGAACATCAAATACTGGAAATGAGGGAAAGCAAGGTCTTTAAAACATCGACGTAGTGATAGCAAGGCAGCAATTTGGTGCAGATAAGAAAAATCTCAGCGAGGCAAGAACGTCATAGTGCAAACGAAATCCGAAACGAGTATTCTGTTCCGTTAACTTTGCAGTGAATACCGTTTCCCATCCAACAGATTTGGTAATACACAAACTGCTGATTAGGTCGAAATAGAAAGTTTCACATTCTACTTAATGGAAGTGTATGATGCAAACAACTGATCAATGCTGTCAAAGTTCTTTGGAATCTGTTTTCGAAGGAGTCAAAGACAGCGGCCATTACGCACCGTTATTACCCCTCCTTACGCACCGCTATTACCCGTTCTTATGCACCGTTATTACCCGTTCTTATGCACCGTTATTTCCCTTTCTTATGCACCGTTATTACCCTTTCTTATGCACCGTTATTACCCTTCCTATGCACCGTTACTACACCTTCCCTACAAATTTTTAATGGTGTTAACTTCTAGGAGGCAACTGTGTATCAACGTATGAAGTCCCTTACCTGATATCTTTTTGGCTTTAGTATTTGGGGAAGCATCCCCATCGATATCGATTGAAACTTCCAATTCTTTGGTATCATAAGTATCCTTACGATTGCGATGAAAGGTAGGTCGCCTTTTCAAATTGGCGGAAGCTGGGGCCGCTCCCTCTGTCCCATCGGCTCCAAACAAGCTTAGGCGATTCTTGGTAATTTTCTTTGGTGTAGCGTCCTGAAACAAGAGTTTACACAAAGTAGTGAAAATTAAATGATGTCCTAAAGACATTCCCGATCTACATCAATCGGGATACACCCAACGGCCCTGTTAAATTGAACCTACTCGAGTTGAAAAAATTGAAGATTAAAACTCGAATAAATTAAATGTGACACCTCAAAGGAATACGATCAATAAAATGTGTTTTGTTTTTCCTTCCAAAAATACATCTTGCACTTCCTTTAATTGGGCTATCCTGCAGTATAGCGCCAAACTCATACGTCGATTAGCTTCAAGGATATGTTACGTTAGTTAGTTAATATTTTCGGTAGGCACAGTTGACCAAATTGGTTCTAGGGTAACGTTCTAGGGTAACGTTTGTCTACGTTAGTTAAAATCGATTATGTTGGTTTTATAGTATGGTTACTCTACTTGGGTTACTTTACGGTAGTTAAGAGTTGACAACGTTGCTTAGTTTGACGGTTAGGTTAGGTTAGGTTAGTAAGGCCTAGTTTATGGTAGGTAGAGCTCTTTCAGTTGGTTATACGGCTAGGTTATTATATAGGGTTAGTTTATGCTAGTTAGAGTTGATCAGGAAAGTTTAACGGTTAGATACGTTTAGCCAAGGCTCGTTTGTGCTAGAGCTGATATAATGAACGAATGAACGAATGAACGAATGAATGAATGAATGAATGAATGGAGACTGTTACAGTGAATTGGAGGAGTGATCACCCCAGACAGCATAAGAAGTGAATATATTAAAGAGCAACTCGGAGTGGCAGCGATACTTGCTGCGATACTACGAAAACTTGCGAGACCAGATCGTTAGTTTAGTTAGTCCACATTAGACCCGTTGCGAATTCGGAGTGACGCCAGCGTATAGCGGGAAAAGGCAAGAAAGAAGAAGAGGATATGCGCACCAGGGTTTTCTTACGGGTTACGTTCGATTATATTATGTTTCATATTAGCCATTTACAAACTCATCTCACGCTACGATGAATCTGACAATAAAATGCAGTATTACCATTCGTCAAAGAATCGTAACCATGGAGGGGTTAAAAATATAGACTTGGCATTGAAACTGAACAACATGTAAACTCAGTCAGCAAAGCATCAAACTCCAAACTGACTTAAAAACAGTGATAGGCATTTTTCTTCACGGTATGTAATCTGTAACAATTTGCCAGAGGTCTCTAGTAAACACAAACCAATTTAAGTACCGGTATTAAATTGCTTGATCGACATTCCATGCAATTTCACAATCTGTTCTTTTTTGAATAAAACAGTGGCTATACAATTGTTAGGCAGGTCCAAATTTGCCATCGCCCCACCCCTTTTTATCTGCGAAACGTTCCCTGCTGCTTTAAAATTCGCTTTTTAACGGGTTGGAACTTCCAAGCTCAGAAATAACTGGACTATCTTGAATGTAGCATTGATTTTGACTGAAGAAAGGTTCTGCAAAGACGGGCACTCTCTTACCGTACGGGAAACGTAACAGAAACTCCATTGAACCTATTTTCTTAAACTTTCTCACTAACGTTCTTGTTAATGAATAGCGTTGCTCATGTAAGATAGGCCTAGTAAGTACTGTAACTGAAATGCAGAGTAGCATTTTAATGGTAACGTTATCATCGCGCTGTATACAAATCCAACCAACACAAGATTAACACCAAACAATTAATAAACCTGATGATATTGATTAAGAACCAGTCTCTACTTCCTCTCTTGATCTGCGCTCTGATACACAGCTCTTGATTTGATCTTTTAAAGCTTCGCCCCAGTATCACAGACCAGATGTCCGTGAAAGTATGTAAATAACCAAATGCAAAGCTTCCTCGTCCAAATAGGTTACAGCGAAGTATACTCTAGTATTCAGCGAATGAGCAAACAAAAGGGCAGATTCTCTCAGAACGCATGTACGTTACTAACCCCGAAAAGCTGGGGGGAAACCGTGTCACCAGCCTCATAAAGAGCCTAATTACTTTCGTACTTTAGCGGCATTGCTCCTTATCATCCTACCGTAAACATGCTCGCTGCAGGACGAAGTTTGTGGTAAAAAGGCGGTGGCTCTCTCGTAGCGGAACACAGGCTACGTATAAATCTCTGTGTGGATTTAGAACTAAATATACCCTTGCGTAGGGCACACTCTGGGCAAAGATACCACGAAGAAGGGTAAAGTGACTTTTGATCCCATCCTTAACAAAAACAATGTGGTAAATAGGCTTGCGTGTGCTATGAATTAAGGCTGACAGAAATGATGCTCATGAAATATCATTCATAGCAAAGCTTACTCTTTACACCGTTAAGCTGTATACACGGTGCAACATGTTGATACAGCATGTTGCGCCCAATATGTTGCATCGTGTAAACGAATCAAGTCGTACAACTTTTGTTGCACGCAACATGTTAATACTGATTTTCGAATAGAACGGGTTCTATTTCTTACAACATGTTGTGGCCAATCAGCCTAGGGACGATGCATTTATGAGGGTCGTACAAGAGGGAGGAAGGGAAGCTAGAAAAGAATTTACAATATTTCATAGACGTTTGAAGAGAGAAATGGGGAAATAACTTGAATTTCAGTTGTCCCGCTTCTCTCTAAAATACACAATTTTGTTGTTGTTCCAAATTAAAACGCAGTTGTGAAACCCAGCAAGGTGATTACCAGTAGCCTAATTTGAAAGTTCCGTTGAAATGTACGACATTGTACGATATCTTGTACCTTGTTGACAACTATTTTATTCACAAAGTAATAATAGAGTATAATTATGAAATATTTCCTTTCAGTTCAGATGTCATCAGTAAGTCACTTTCATTTATAGTGAACGAGTAGCTATCCACCTTCGCTCGTTGATAATCTAACATTTGCACTAATAGACCCTGCTTTCGAATCAATTGTGCAACGAATCATATGGTACAACGGAGCCATTATCGTCTTCGAACGAGAGGTAAAAAATACAAGAGTCTGACCGCTATCTGCTAAAATCTGGCTTTTCTTGACAGGCACTTGGGTGGCGAGCAAAAATGCACCCAAGTCCCCACATCCACGAATTCGATTGGTCAATTGTTGTTGTTTGATTGACTGGACTTCGATGGATGTTGGAACGGTGTATTGGTTATGATAGGTTGCTAAATGATTACGTAATAAGTTGCACTTTTACACACAAAAAGGCTGCAAAAACATACAAAGAAGAACGAAACAGTTTCTCCAAAAATACCTTCTCTTGTTTCTTCGGTTTGACCTTCATGGATTGTTTCTGTTGTAAAGAAAAGCAAAGAAAATACAAAAACGTTGTATTCCTTCTAGCCCACAACATGACTCTCGAGGACAAGATGCCATGAACTGATAAATGCTAGCTAAGCCTTACGTAGTGTGCTCGCCTATAAAATTAAATTTCCTACGTAAAAACTCATTTCGGCAACTTCAGCCAAAAATGAAAAGGTGGGGTCGATGGTGAACAGCTTCTAGACGAATCCGGTAACGATCTCAGTCCACCAATAGCAGCAGATTGAATGTCATTTGGTGAGTTCACGAGGGCAAAGAAGGGACGGTGTTTGTAATGATGACCATTGATGAAAGAGAGAAGTCAAATACAAAAAATGAGATGATTAACACTTTTGTGCCCATGGACTTGCATGATGGAAAAGACAATTTAGTTTCTAAAAAATGACCGCCTAATAAAGTTTTCCGCAAAGCGGCACACTTCCTTCTTCTATTTACTCAGTGTTGACACCCTAATCAATACACTTATAAACAGGCGCTGACCGTATGACGTCAGATTGGTATTTTAAGTACTCATTTCGGTTCAAACAATGCAAATAGGTTTAGCATGCATCATCATTTCATGTATGGAGACCTATCAAAGCAATGCTTTTCCATCCTTATTTTGGGTGGCAATATGCAATTGTGACAACTTCGACATAATTATCATTCTCACTGCTGAGCACCAACAGGAACAAGGGTTCAGAAAGAGGTAAAAAGGGGTCGGCTCTTCCAGCAGTCGTGGCTGATGTAGAAAGAATTACGTCTGGCTAACGTCAAGCCTTAGTTTTTGAACAAAAACAAGCTACGTCTTTATAGAATTTTACATAAATCTGAGGAACCGATGGTTACACAGACCAATCTCAAAACGGTATCATAATAAGGAAAAGTATTAAAACAACAACAAGGAATAAGAAGAGCATTTCACTGTCGATGACGATTACATTTCCCTGATAATCAAGCAGATTGGAATCAAGGTACAGATTATAATAATGATCTGAGTCAATCTGACGTAATTACTACAACGATCTGTTAGAGAAAATTAGAAGACATAAACTTACAAGTTTGTTGACGCTTGAATTCAATGTGTCATGGACTATGACGGTCAACTGTTCTGCAATAGAGGATGCTACTGCCATACTTGCTTCTCTGAAAACCACAAAAGTTTGAAAAATGATCAAATTATGAAAAAAACCGGCAACAAAACAAACATTTTCTCTACCTAACAACAGCGTAACTAGTTTCAAATCAACTTTACAAAAATGAGTAAATGAAGCAGTTGAAAAACTATGGACCAAAAAAAGTGTCGCAAAAACTTGACGTCCTAAAATATCTGGTAACCAACGATCTATTTTAAGTTTCAAGTACTTTTAAAACTGACATGCAGTGTCCAGTTTCGCTAAATACACAAGTCAAGTAAGGATCCTTTCATACGAAGTATATGCAATATCTGCGACCCAAAACAAATGTAAAGTTCTGTTAAGGTTAAGGTGTCTAGATCTCCCTAACTGAAAGCACAGATCACAGCAGTTCCCGTTAACTTACCGAAAACAACATAAATGGAGACATTGTATCTTATGATAGTAACTTGAAAAACTTCCCATATTCAGAAATGGGGGCGTATCCGAAGGAGTGGGGGTTTGGAGCCGGTATAAAATAAGACACAAAATTCAACAAATACATGATACTATTTCAAACTTTCGTTGTATCCATATTGAAAAACATCGAATATTATGACTAAGTGGAGATCAACTCCGAAAAAACTTCTTAACATTTCTATTTACAAGAACTATGCTAATCGATTACCCCCATGAAGGCTTATTCGAGGCTCATATGCCAACCATAGATTTTAAATGGGGGCCTATTCAAAGTGGACTCATTCGAGGGTGCGGGCCAAAACGAGGCTTTACGATATACCAGTACAGTCGAGACACAGTTGGTGGATTTCAAAATTGCTACAGTACAATCCTAGTCAAAAGCTTGAAAGTGAGACAGTGCAGTATAATATGCCATTTTAGTCTTTCAATGTCTCACATTCACCGGGTGGACAAGTCTTGGGCATCTGGAACTAATCAATTAGAACTCCAAGACTCAGTTCTAATTGAACATCTTGTTAACGTGCATTGTTTTACATTGTTTCGAACAACAGTCCTAACAAAATTTTGTAGAAATATCATCTTGACGACTTACTTTATTTTCTGCAGAACTACTGCATAGAGTGCTCTGCCTACACTATCCTTGATGGGGTTTATATCAACTTTACTCTCGTCGATTAGTCGGAACTGTAGTTGTTCTACCTCTTTCTAAATAAAGGAACAATGACATTTGAATAACACCAAAATAGTACAATTCTTAAACAAAAATGTGAACTTACTTAAAATCAGTTTGTTTAACGGTTGAAAAAGCTGGCATCATAATGGGCGCTCCTCTGTCAGTTAGCTCATAGCATAATAAAAGTATAGGTGTTCTCGACTCCTGTCCCTGATCAATTACTTCACTTTATCTCAGGGCGGTCAGCACTTATACTTAGGGTCAAAATAACATTTATTTGTATGGGCGACATATAAGAACCCATCAAGGCATATACACGGGCAACAACGTCCTAAACTGAAAGTAATATCAATTAAATTACATTCTATACTGCATCTATAATCTACATCATCGACTTTATTGTACCTTCCTACACATCCTATAGTTATTTCAAGTATCGATGAATTACTACACAAGCACGGATACAATGGAACTGACTATTTAATGGGTTCTCAAGATCAAAATTAAAATGACAGTTTAGAAAGTACAGATAGCTGTTAAGCGTTCCAAACTCTATTCCAACAACCGCATAACAATAAAACACATTTCACTCCTCGATCATAAACCGCATCCAACTAAATGTTATCATAAAACAGTTTTAAATCTAGTTCCTATGATAAACGAAAACTACGCTGAGTAACAGATTCATTGTGGCAAATGTTTCTGCCAGACACTGGTCACAGCAATCATCTGGAGTAAAGGCAGAACAATTTCGCGTAGAATTTACAGGTTTCGTTTCAACAAAGCGTTACAAAACTTTCATTCTTCCCGAAAATGTTCTGCCTTCATTCAAGAAAATTGATGCGGTAAGTGTATAGCGAAAACGATTGGCAATATGAATCCATAACCCTCACATTTAGAACTGGGGGATACACTTCTTTCATATTGGCTAAATATATCTTACGCATCAAATGAAATTTCAACTTTAGCTTTGCACAAAAGTTTGACTTTAAGCTTCACATAGACTGTTTTTTTACGATGGACTCATTGAGAAGAGGCGGAATGGCTATATTTACCATGTTTACGCCTAACATGTTTATCGTTTAGTGTTTCAACATCTTCAAATTTCTCACGGATGTATTGTCCTAATATATCGGCTTGGATCTAATTAAGCTATTGCCAGAACGATCGCGTCATCACCATTACTACCATTTCAACACACTTGAAGATCTTAGAACCCACAGCCCTTGTACTTATCTTAAATGTGAACGACCGCTACGGTTTTGACTGGGAAAAAACTTTTAAATGCTCAAAAACGCAGCAGCGCGGGGGGCTTCTTGCCACAGTACCTTCAACGATACTTTGCCCTAAACTCCTGAAAGTGTATGTTATAATTGTAACCTAGCAACGTTAACTATGTGATGTGACGACAACGTCCTGAACATACAAATCAAACAAGTCTCATAAGCTGACACTACTGTCAACTTTATAATGCCATAAATACCTACCTTGTTAGCAAAAATTGCCGGGCATTCCTCTCTTACTCTTTCTAGCATGTCGATTATGTTTTTCTGTTATGGGGGAAGGCCAAGAAATAAATCATTCATACTAAAATAAAGTGAATACTAACGTCTGCAATGTATAGTCCAGGTAGTAAACCAAAGGTTAAGCCGTCAACGTAAAAGGATATATTATCCAATAACAAGAGACTTCCTAAAAAAGGGGGCAGGGGAGGGGGAGGATTTGAGCTTTTCTTCACATAATTTAATGACAAGTACAGTTGAAAAGAAAGAAGACTTTATTTAAGCAAAGGCTCAAATTCCGCAGAACCTGGGGCGATAAAAAAAATCAGAGACAGCGAAAGAGTGAGAACAGTCCAAAGCATGTAGACGAATACTAGATAATGAAAAATGAGAAAGCGTTTTTCTAATTATAGGTAAAACTGCTAACCCTTCTGACAAACGTCTTTGGAGAGACGCAATGTATCACCTAAACACGCTTCTGTTGCAAAAGCGACAATTAAAATAGTAAGAAACACCCGACTGCGTAGTTTAGGACTTCTTATCCTTAAACCGGGAAAAGATTTGAAAAGAGTAAAGTTGAGCGAAAAACAAAATGAATGCTGACTTGCGGAAAGGCAGAGGATACAAGTTTTATCAATATGTGTGCTAGGCATGACTGATTGAACAACTATAAATGGTAAAGAACGAAAACCTACAGGAAATATCAAAAGAATGATTAACAAATGAGAAAACTCGACAATTCTTGTGTTTAACGGTAAGAGTACTATCGAGCCTAGCAAACAAACCTGTACACAATGCCTTTACTTGTGCTGGGTACACCTTTTAAAGTTTTAAGGTGCACTAGGGTAGGTCTGACAATGATACAAAAACCTCGTGTTACTTGTGGATAAAATGGATACAGATTGCGCACGGTACAGTCGTAGCTATTATACTAGCTCTGACTCTGTAGTTACCGGTAGCATCCGAACACACTTATCCCCTGAATTCTGATTTGCACAAATATTACAACTGGTACACCTTATAAATTTATAGTGGCCAGTACTTCAAACAAAAGGGCCGCCGTGGTGTCTAGTGGTTAAGGAATCTGACTCACATGCGAGACCACCCCTGTAAATGTGCTCTCTCCCCAGGCCATTGCTCAATCTGGCTGGGCAATAGGCTACGCTGGAAATCGAGTATGCCACAAAAAAACACACACACATACACTTTCAACAAAATAATATTTGCTGCACCATGTAGTATCTTAAGATGGGAAGCAGTAACGCCATAGCACAGACTCGGGAAGGAGGGCCAACATATAGATGTAAAAAGTTATTAAATTTCATATCGAGAAGGAGAAATGAAAGTTGTAAACGGTCAGTATCATAACATCGTGTAGGTCAAGGATAAAGACACAATGTCTTTCTATATTTTCTACAATTCTTTTACTTACTACTCTAATTTAATACTCTGCCAATCTAATAGTTATCCACTTGTAAATAAATAAAGACGCAAAACCTCATTTTCATACGTACCACCCTAATAATATGAGAAATTCGTGACACCGTACCTTTAACAGGTCATTTGCGTACAGGCTTATGTCGTCTGACATGGACTCCATTTTCGCTTCCACCGTCTTGTCGATATTTATTGCGTCAACACATATTCCATGCACGACCTACATCGAGAAAAATAGACGGATATCATTCGAATGGCATTACTACTGACCTATCCTGACGTTTCAAAAACACTTTAAAAGGGAAGCAATTGTGGCTTCTTTTGCTCTGTTTGATACCTTGTAACAGCGTCCTGCCCTTACCTGTTTTTGTCGTAGAGAGCCCACGTTACACATGACGTGGTGGCTCAGCATCTTGCCCTGTAAGATCTCAGTGCGGAAATGCTGTGACAGCAAATTGTACAAATGTACAAAGAAGCGTGTTACCTTTACCAACAGTAGCTACATCTGTGTGTAGGATCTACTCATCTCTGGGAACAGTGTGCCAAAGTCACAATGCAACTCCAAAACGGTTAAATATAAATCACGACTTCAACTTTAAAAAGGTATCAATACCGTTCATATGGTAAAAAAGAGTCATCAATAACCCTTGTTTGTGCAAAGTGGGGTATCCGGCGCGCAGAGTGTTAATGTCGAATTTTTGGACATTAAGCGGGCATACTCTGCACCCGTCGATAACTGTAAAAGAGCAACTGATAATCTTACATGGCTCCTTTTCCATGCGACCTGTTGTGCATCGCACTATCACCCAATCCTTTCAACGTATAGAACACCGCAGATGGCTTCTACGTAATACACGAAAGGCTACAAAATCAATTCACGAAATTCAATTTGCATACAAACTGCCTTTCGCTTCTAAGAAAGAATGGTCGAAAATTTTCTAATCCTTCTTGTTACCCTCTCATTTCCCCAACATTGAAAAATGTGTTAAACCTTAAACTCAAAACCTTCAAATTTCGACATACGACTAGGAATCGTGCTATGGAGACTACCTGGGCGTCTAAGCAATTCCTAGGCTTTGCATGATTTGCATCCATCCGCAACAAATTTTGCCCAATACAAGATTCATAGATAATTACTAAAGACAATGTGGGCGAGTAGATGCAGCAACTAGCTCATAATCCAAATGTTATGAGATCCAGGATTTGGGGTCTCGATTCTTCCTTTACATATCCAGTATTTACGCTGACACCAGGCCACTACGTCTCTTACTTGCACTTTTTCCTTGAATTTACTTAGTTCAAAATATGATAGATCACAAATCGTTCTTGAAAAGTTTGCCTGCTGTAGGTAGCAAAAAAGGAGAATCGTTATAGTTGGATTAGCTACAACAGAAAAAGTACTTACATCTTTCAGTTTCTCAGCTTCCCTAACAACTGCCTTCGATTTTTTCACTTCATGAATTACTTCCTCTCCTTCAGCTTCTTTTGCACTTATGATCGTGTCCTCTAAGTTTACAACCATCTCATCGATTCTCTGAAATCCAAGAATACATAAATAAAATGCACAACCTTTTTTCCGAAGAAAAGATACGAAATTAGAAGTTTGAGAAGCTACAAAAGAAATACAAAAGTATGTCACCATATGGGTCACGGGTTGGAATCAAAAAACCTTTGCTACTTGTCAAAATATTCTGCTCTCAACATAATAGTAAGGGGTGGGTGTTATTTGGCCCAAAATGACCTGTTCTATGCTTTGAAATTCACTAACGTTCTCTAAGACAGTTTTTGATGTTAAATGCTAAAAAATTCTCGTCATGTGACCTTTATGACGTCACTGACAACATGGACTAAAATACCGTATTTCCTCTAGTAAACGCTGCACTCTGATAAACACCGTCCGCTAATAAACGCCGCATCATGAGAAGGGGCATTTATTAGAAAACACACCATATTTTAAATTTTCATATACTACAAGAACTAACGACGTTTACACCAGTTTTAATCGTTTTCTATCAACAAATCCTTACAGTTAAGGATAAATACGACTGTTGCTGCTTTCGTTTCATGTAGAATTTTTGCATGATTTTTTGCAATAGTTGTTTTACCTAATTAGTCATTTTGTAGTAAATGCCGCACCTAAAACTTGGATTCTTTAATAAACACTGCGGCATTAATCAGAGTAAATACAGTAAAAAAATTCAAAAATTTTCGGAAATTACATACACCATATATAATTTCAAAGCTTGTAATATGGAAATCGAAAAATATATATCAGATCCAGATCTCACATATATATATATATATATATTTCTCAGCTATGATAGTTTGTATTCTGAGTGAGTCACACTGCAAATGTTTTGCTACTGCAACAGTAACTTGTTGTAGTATTGTTCCCAAATTAATAACAACTGGAACGAAGATAAATGTAGGGTGGTACTTTCTATCAGTCAAAAATTAACTTAACAACCAGTTTCTTTGCTGCAACAGTGGCGGCTATATCGTAGACCATCCTGATATCTGGAAGATCCTGCGATTTAGGCTCGCTCTGAGCTGTCTTAACTACAAAGAGGCTAGAACATCCAAGCCCGACCATTTTACGTCACCCCATTCTTCAATTCAAAGCCACTCGAAGTAAAACTATTTCATTACACGATTACATAAACATGAAAGTTGGCAAATCTTCGTACATTAAGAAAAGGTCGCAATGGCTCAGTAAGAACCATGGTTTAATGCACGGGCGAGCTTGAGTACTCTGGCCTCTTTGTGGTCAAAACTGTTTAGAACGAGGTTGAAAAGCACGGTGGTCCAGAAAGCAGGATGGTCTAGAACCCTGGATGGTCCAGAACGCAGGATGGAAGTTTTCTTGAAGGGCAAGCACGACTCTTAGATTGAGGAAATGCAACGGCTTAACGTTTTCTGACTTCGGAGTACGAGTAAGCGTAGTGTCACTCCTAACGTCACATGGAATTTCCTTGACCAACATTGCTGCTACCGCTTTTACCTGCTGATTGAGAAAGCCCAGCATAACATTTTGTTGCAGCCTAAAGAAGTGATCTCTGTTCACTTTCTCCATTGACATATTTCTGTGAAGGAGCTTCTCAATCTAAAAGAAAACGAGGAAGGGATTAATGGAGAACGGGGTCTTGCAAAAGCGCTTACTAAAAGATACACAATAGCGTTCAACAAAACAAACTTTACTCCATTTAGTATAGAACTTGTATCTAAAATAAACAAGTCATAACTTGCTTCAACATGGCGACTTGTTTTAACGTCCCCTGTAGCAATAAGCTCTTACAAAGCGTCGTTTGCTATCCGCGATATTAGTGAGCTCATCTGTGCATAGAACACTTCAAGTGAGATTCCAGTAGGCGTCGAAGAGACAAACCCTGCTATTGGGAAAACGTTTCAGCTATTTTAAATAAGACTGCAAAACTTTACGAGCAAAGTTTTAATTGCTTGTTAATTTAGCATAGCAATTCTTAACCGACAAAAGATATCAGCATTTTACAGAATATGAGATACATCTCACATTTCTGTGATGGTTTGGCCATCAACCAGCATTTCGTGTCATATCGATGTCATTCTCAATCTCCAGATAGGCTACAACAATACTTTGTGGCGTTAATCAATCAAAAAGTTAGTACGTCCCCTTCTGCTTAAGAGTCTAGTTCTAAAATCAAAGTTGAACTAATAATTTGGAAATGAATGGAATACTAAAAACTACCACAAGCACCCGGCGTTGCACGGGAATCTCTACTGAGATTTTTATTTATCAGCAAATTACCTTACCTTTACCCTCTGAGCCACCCTCCCATAACTGGGCTTCCTTCCTCTTCCATAGCAGCCGTAAGAATTCTCTCTTTTTATGTAAAGCGATCTCAAAACTGCAAAGCCTTCTCTCTTCGAACGTAGAGAAGTCTCAAAACTACAAAAGCCATCTCTCTTCGGATATCTAGCAGTCTCAATACTATAAAGTCTTCTTTCTTCGCATGTAGTGCTGTCTCAAAACTGCAAAGCCTTCTCTCTTCGAACGTAGGGAAGTCTCAAAACTACAAAAGCCATCTCTCTTCGGATATCTAGCAGTCTCAATACTGCAAAGTCTTCTTTCTTCGCACGTAGTGCTGTCTCAAAACCGCAGAGCATTCTCTCTTCTGATATACTATAACTATTGTAGCTCAAATGGGAGAGCGATAGCGATCCACGACAAAAGTTTTGACCTAAGATTGGTGCAGTCCAAGCATAACTTCTTCAATAGTTCCAATACTAAACAAATTATTGAACCTCTGACAAAGGGGCTGCTAATCGTGCTGAAATACGATAACAACATAGATAACAAGGGGTAGTTCCCCCCAAAAACCCTAGAATCGGTAATCCACCAATCACATAAATCTAGCGTAGAGTATAAAAAGTGGGAAAAAAGCGCCTAACAATTTAACACATTGCATAGCAAAGACTAGCAGAAGTCGTGTTGCTAAAAATGGAAATTGCATCCCAAGACAAACGGTGATCTCTATCATAATTATTCCTCTGTTGACTGTTTACATCTAGGGATGACAAGCTGAATACACGGATTTGCTTATGCAGGCTCGATTTTAGACATAACCTCTACGAGAAGGGTACCTCTAAGTAGAGGCGGACACGCAGTGGTGCTCCGATAATGTCTGTTATCTGGTTGTTTAACGTCATAATATCTATGAAATCTCGAAAATTACGTTTCTTATGCAGTGGATTGGAACACTACCTAATGGCACTAACCTTGTGAAGATGTTTCTGTAGTTGTTCGCTATTATGCTTCAGCCCCTGTGTCATGTCAGAGATGGGTGTTGGAATAAGCTGCATCGAGTAATTCCTGAAAGATTCAGTAAATTTCATTGTTGCAGTAACTAGATCTAACTAAATACCTAGAAATGATAACTTAATGAAAACGTCTTTGCTTCAGATTTGCTGGGAGGGGGGCTTTGATTTCAGCTGGAGTGTACCGGACTCTACAAAAACGAATAACCAAAATGAATAAACAAAAACCCAGGGGCTTGAAGATTTTCTATCATTCCTCTTGAAACTGGTCTAAGAAGGGTATCCACAACCCACTGTATATGTACAAGAAGTGCACACGTAAGCAACAAATGGCAAATGAGAACGAGAAAGTGACAACAGCCCAGACGTAAACAGCGATATGGCAATGAGGAGGCCATAAGGACAAATAGAAGTTACTAAAAGAGAAAACAAGTGAGGATAACAGGGAAGGTGGTAGGGAAGGTGGCTGAGAAGGTGGCAGAGAAGGTGGCTAAGAAGGTGGCAGAGAAGGTGGCAGAGAAGGTGGCAGAGAAGGTGGCATGGAAGGTGGCTGAGAAGGTGGCTAAGAAGGTGGCTAAGAAGGTGGCTGAGAAGGTGGCAGGGAAGGTGGCTGAGGTGGCTGAGAAGGTGGCTGAGAAGGTGGCTGAGAAGGTGGCAGAGAAGGTGGCAGAGAAGGTGGCAGAGAAGGTGGCTGAGAAGGTGGCTGGGAAGGGAAGACGACGAAGTCAACGTCAGTGCCAATGACTTTAATAACGATAAGGGCGAAAAAGACGACAATGGTAGAAGATGACGATGATGATGATGATTTACAATCCACTAGATGACGCGCGATTCTAAAGCGAGCGAGCGAAAAATCCCTGGGGCTAGCACTAATGTGCATGCTCCATTCCCCAATCGTTTGTAATCATCCATCCGCCAACCACACAATCCTTGTAATTTTCAAGTCAAGTATACAACTAAGGAAAGAAGGGCTATTTTTCTATCAAAATACTAGTAATTGGTTCATCATTGAAGAGCAAACTGGAACCTAAACCTAAAATGCCACTCTCTGCCGAGATTAAATGAAGACAACGACAGTTACCTCCTTTTTGTTCTTAGCGCTAAAACCAGCTTGCTGTGTTGGCCAAGCTCTCTGTACGTCTCAGCAGTTGGAAGTACATTGCAAATCTCATTTAATGGATAAAAACAATTATAGTTGAAATCATTTAATGGTTTGAAGCTTATTTGTTTTTGTAAATGCTGTACGTTATACTCAGCCACAAATTTTAATTAAAAAGCTATTATGATATTTTCCGAAAACTATAATGTTTCAACCTTTCATTTAATGACTCATTTTACTTTTATGAAAGTTGTGTGACAACTATCCACTGTAGTGGCTATCTTGTATGCAAAACAACAGCTTCAAAACTCATCAGAGCACATAAACAGCTGTTCAAGCTAATACAGCACAATGATGGTTTGAAGGCTGCAACGAATGCTAGCAACATACCATCCTCTACTTTTCAAGGTGACATCTTCTGGCAATACCTAAAACAATCCTTTTAAACCTTAGCAATCGTCAAACAACAAATAATGGACCACTTGCTCGACAGGTAAGCCTTAGCACAATACTGCTGACAACGGATTGTCGACTAGTGGCCAGGCTGTCCTCACTTATTTCGTCGTCATTTAGTGGCTCGTCACGTATTACGAAAAAACCCCATTGATGACGCCCACGACGTCCATGTTGCTGCTGCTGATGATGATGATAATGATAATGATAATGATGATGATAATGCTGATGATGATAATGCTGATGATAATAATGATGATGATGATAATGATGATGGTTACCATCATTAT
>JAAAKL020006644.1:0-17774 GCA_010016065.2 Carybdea cf. marsupialis auct. non (Linnaeus, 1758) | reverse complement strand
GAAACGCGTGTCTCTGGAACACATATGATTCCGCTATTTAAGGTTATCTACAAATTCTGTAGTGCCAACCAACTCTTCATTGAAATTCTAGTACTTTCAACGTGAAGAACACCCAAATAAAGAAGTTGGTAATTGTTTCAGTCTAATTCTAGAACATGTGGAGAGCATGGAAGAACTTACCGCCAAGAGTTAAGCCAATCAGGAATCGAAACGCTGCAAACATCTGCCAGCTGGTAGAAAACGCTGATACACATGTAAAAAGCATCATCAAGAAAAATACTCCAAAGAACGACTTCTTCCTTCCAATAAAATCAGCTGGAAAAATAAACAAAGAAACACTCCTAGAAGTAGCAGAACAATTTTGATTGACAAAATGAGCACACACTGTTTGTTCTTTCCTTTTTTGTATTACAAATAACTTCATTACAAATAAATAAATATCTGATAAGGATATAACAGCACCATAACACAATTTCTTTTTATACGAAAGTATTCGCACATCTACATCAAATTCTTGCACTGATTTTCGCATTTGCATCGCTTTGAGGCCTGATTTAGCTATCGGATCCACTTTATCGCGCCATTAAAAAAGTATAGCCCAAAATTGTAGATTCAAATATGTTGTGTATTTGTCAATATAATGTCTTTAAATACACCGTTTTGTAACAATATCAGCTCCAAGTGAAATACGTTCTCTTTCCCTTACATGCACCAAGGACAGTGGTTTGCCTAGCCTTTAAACTAGGGCGGGGAGGGGGAAAAGGGTTTATCAAAAAATTACACCTTACCAGGAAACCACACTCTACTTTGCAAAAATTACATTTGCAAAATTATTTCTCGTTCTGTCTGATAGAGATTGCCTTATTATCAGTTAACAGGTGTATTCTACTACATCAGGCGTGGATTCAGCCTTTTATAAAAAGAGTGTAGGCCTCCTTCAAAGCTTTAATGCAGATTTAATAGCTTCAGTCTTACTCATTGTTGTATTCTATTATGAAGAAGACTCTTTTGATAACGATTCCTAACGTGGATAATCCTATTTTTTTTTCTTTCTTCCCTCAAGTTATCGAGTTACTTTAACGGAGTAGAAATAAAAAGTAAACAGAAAGATAGATGTATTAGGAAAGAAGTTTATTATTATTACTAGCTCAAACGACAAATAAATTAAAATATGTATACACTTGAAAAGATAACTCATTGTTAATGGCTGAAAAGCTTTTTTCGAATGACTCTCGTCAGAACCAACACCTCATAATCAATACAAAACAGAGGATCGAGAAGGTTTTTACAAAGAATGTT
The DNA here is from genome assembly GCA_010016065.2 of Carybdea cf. marsupialis auct. non (Linnaeus, 1758). Taxonomy (NCBI): domain Eukaryota; kingdom Metazoa; phylum Cnidaria; class Cubozoa; order Carybdeida; family Carybdeidae; genus Carybdea; species Carybdea cf. marsupialis auct. non (Linnaeus, 1758). The sequence continues at coordinate 16,475 of JAAAKL020006644.1, read as the reverse complement.
ATTGGTTACTTAGCCTACTTACACGGACGCACTAGGAAACACTAAAACTAACGAACATCAAGCACAAAGTTTTTTGGCGGCAAAATTCAGGCCGAGACAGCTTAATGTAAACTGCCTCTAAAACCTGCCTCTAAAAAAGTTTTTCAGCCATTAACAATGAGTTATCTTTTGAAGTGTATACTTGGTTTTTGTACGACCAATAGTTTGTTAAAAATATGTATATAAAAGAAGGTTTCCAAAGTCTTTTCAGCACATTAAAAATACATTTCCAGAATCAGGGACATGATGATAGATTTAATTAAAACTGTTGTGAAATTTCGATTTTGTGGGATTTTGCACCTAATTGTTTATAAAAGTGTATAACGCGAATAAAAAAAGTAAAATTGAAAATTAACATCAAGTTTCACCTAGATGCAACCGAATAGTTGCCAACATCAGCTTTTAGGCATCTGCAGTTTGGGGAATATTGTGAGCCATGGAAAGGAGCTGAAAGAGCGAAGTTGGATAAGCGTCGCATCACGTGAGTGGTCGCATCATGAGAGTCAATAAATTTGTCAATGGGGTGTTCTCTAATTTGACACTTCAACTAATGGTTGTGACTGGAAACGAAAAGAAGGTAAGAGCACCTAAATGTATTTTTTTTTTTAGTTAGTTTTAGGGTTGATGTTGGTAACTTTTATGCCGATGTGCCAAGAGGGTCTTACTCGAGAGTTCCTGTTCCTGTATGGAGTTTGGATACTCAATATCTGTCCAAGAGATTTTCAGAACCTTTTAGGCACGTAGTTGTAGAGGGTAAGAAGTAGGCAATTGCCTCCTGGTGTCTTAATCTTACTTTGAAACTTAAAACCTACAGAAATAATTTACTCTGCCTCCAAGGAAGGTTGTAAGCTGATTATGCTCCACTTGAAAAAAAACACAACCACGGGTCTAATTCGAGTTTCTATTATAATAAGCATTATATTATTTCATATTTCGCCATGCTGCCGGTGTGCTCCTATTCTACAAATTCAAGAGGAAAGAAGAAAATTCAAAACATACTTCAAATGATTACTTCCTTTTTTACGTTGTAAAGTTAGGGGATTAAACTAAGTCAGTCTGGTCTTTGAATCGGTTAAAGGCGCTGACGCGAACAAGAGTCTGCGGTTACGAACTATACATTCTGGACATTAAGTTTGATAAACCTCTCAGTGCTGTTTCAGACTTGACGTCACTGAGTTGTCCTGGCCGATAGATTGCCCCAGTGAATATTGTCAGAAAGCCTGAGAAGGCCTAGGTCATGATCTTGTATAGACTTTCCTATTGAAAAGAATTCCTACTTTCCCATTGAAAAGCTTCATTTCTTGCCTTAGCAAATTCGTGTATTCAAGCGAATATCTTTCAAAGTACTTCTTAAGTTATGGGATTTTATTGAATGAAATAAGTAGGCCTTAAGGCCTGTTTTCAACTGCAGTGGTTCGGATACTGTTCCGGATACGTTTATAGTTCATTCACATGAGAAGGAAAGAGGTCAAAGTAGTAAAAATCTTTATGTTAATCCTATTTCGACTGAAAGTAAGCCATGAGATGACATCTTTTTAAACTTTTCTTTCATCGTATTAACAAATTGCCAAATACCGCTTCGTGTCAGTTTTCAAAGCATTTGAAACATGAACTTTGCCACCCTCTAACTTAGCTTAAACTGTGTTCCATTCACCATTTGCTTAAAAAGTTGGAGAACGTGCGCTTTTGCAAGACTTTGTATTTGAATAGACACTAGAGAAGTAGACAAGTATACCACTAACGGGATTCGAACCGGTGACAAACGCATACGCGACGTGCACTGTACCAACTGAGCTACGTAATCACCGTTTAAAATCCTATCTCTTCAAACACACTTCGTATTTATAAATGAAAAAAGAGCAATGATGGTGCTGATCTGTGTATATTACTCCAGGACCATGTCTCTAGTCATGTATGTTCTTATTGGTTTAGAGAGGTATAAAATAAGAAAACAAATTTAATTGATGCTTTTGTGCTTGTGCTTGTTACACGTCACTTATAATAGGAAGATACTACTAGATTTCAAAGCAAGCACCATGCAAGTCGAAATTTGCGGAATGGTAGTATAATGCTTACATCTGTCCCCCATAGTAGATACGAAATGACAAAATGTAGTGCTGTTGCCTGAATCATTGCTTAACTTAAAGATAAAATCATTATCATAATACCATAGTTGTCCAAACGTACCAGAGTAACAATGTTATCAACAATTAGACACCAACGTAAGGGCTGTAACCAATTAAAAGCTATTGTAAGTGATTTTATTATCAAATATCATAGTTGGCCCCAAATGATAAAAATAAACCTCCCTGTATCTCTAAATTCCTTTCACATTACTATGCTATCGCCTAAGTATGACGACGTCATTAAAATGTGTTCATGTCAACATGTCACAACGCCCGAAGTTATTATTGTCCGTGACCTTTATTGTCCGTGACCTTTATTGTCCGTGACCTTTTCGTCTATCAAGTTTCATTGTAATAGTACTTATGGTACAAAATGGAAGCTGTAAGAGCCCCCCTTCCCCTTAGTGCTACAGAGCCATTCAAAACCCCAGTAGTTATTGAACAGAGATATTTGGAAAGGTTTTTAGAAAATAAATTTTGCAAAGGGATTTGCTCTAGTTGCTTTTTAAAATTTCACAAATATGGGGATTTGATGAGTCAATTGTATTAGCTAACATATTGGTGTTAAATGGCTGTACCCTATGTATGAAGCTCCTGAGACACCCCCCCCCCCCCAAAAAAAAACAACCATGAAAATCACCAGAGGCATGACTGCACAAAGTATTCGCTTTAATATCGATCAAGGAAGAGTGAAGAAAATCCCAATAGACTTAAAAATATGTTACCAAAAACTAGTAGGCCATTCTGCATTTGGGCACCTCGACTTGCATAGCCTCTCCGCAGTGTGAACAGTATGCATATCACTTATGTTTTACAACTTATAAGAGTATGGAAAGGGTATTATTTATTATATATTGTGAGAGTGAAGATATTCATTGCAGAACTGCACTCAGTTGGTGAGACATCTACCACATGATGCGTGTAAGAAGAGCAAGGTATAACTGTGTTTAAACTAAAAGTATTGTATCTCATACCTAGTTGTCCAATAACAAATGCTCCAACCAAGACGCCTGCCATCTGTACTGTAGTAATCGTTGTTGGAATCCAATCCCTGTCACATACCAGCCCCCACTGCAAGAAACCATGCAAACGATGAGTAATAGTTACAACGATGAGTAATTTTTCTCAATTCTAACCCTGTCGCTCCATGTTATAGAGAGACTGGAGGAGCTACTCTTTAGTCTTTCTAGTAGCTATAATTCCTAGATATATATTTATACATGTTCTTTGGGTTAATAACATTTGAATAGCATAAAATTATAGTCCGATCCTGAATTTATAGTATAATTTCACCTAAAAATTTTTGGAATAACAATATAATGTTTAAATAATACCACGAAGCTATTTAATTATATAGGTAGAAATAATTAAATATATACATATACATACATTTAGATATATAGATATATTTATGTATAAATAGATAGATATATAACTTAATAAACATGAAATGCATGCGGCACTGGCGGGGATCAAACCCAGGATCTCCCACAGCGACTACGGAAGACTTCATCACTGCAATAAATAGTACTAGTGCAATAGTTATCAGATAGTAATAGATCCTGAAATCTCACCTCCAACAGCAACTAAAACTAAATTTTCGTTTCGGAGTTGGCTTCATCAGTACCACTTTTCATGTATAAGTACTCAGGCAGACACACTAGCAATCATGAAATACACGGTATAAAACTTGATAAACATGAAATGCGTACGTCGCTGGCGGGGATCGAACAGAGGATTTCCCACTACGAAAAGGAACATTTAACAACATATACATATATACATATATACATGTCATAATGAAGGAAAAAAGCGACTAATTGTAATTGAATAAAATCGCAAAAATAATAGAAGGAAGGTCACGTAAAATATTTGATATTTATATTGTTAATTTTGTTGTAAATTTTCATTAAAATATTTACGTTATGGAAGCTAGAATGATGTCATGTTGCAACACAATAAAATAACGTCAAAATAGCATCGTTTACAACGCTAACTCATTTTGTTGGCATAAAATAATGCTACAACATTTAATGATCACTACCTCTCATACGAAAAAATGAAGTGTTGCCCTGAATAATACCTTAAATACGGTTCTTGATTACTTCGTAGAGTAATCGAAGTCATCATAATCCCGAAACCAACACAAGGTATTGACTTTACCGACTTATAAGACACTAAAAGTTACGTGCGTGAGGTTCTACCATTAGCCATTGTTGTTGTGAACGTCGCTCCGCTCCTTACAATTCACATTTGCCCTACATTGATATAAAATAGGTCGTATTACTTAGCAGTGGTTCTTGTGTACATTTTATATCGTACGCGTAACAAGCGATGTATCTGCATGACATACGCAATACCTAAATCTGTTGTTACCCTGGGCGATCTTTATTACTATAAATTGCTCTGCTCTTACCCAATGTCTAAATATAAAATGTAAATATCTAAGGATATATTCTAGGCGAGGTCAGTGAATAGGGCCACTGATTATAAGTTAAGAAAAACATACCTCGCTGACAATCGTGACAATGCTGTCACTAAAGTATATTGTTTCTTCTGGACTTGTAGGACATTTTTTATACCTTCTGATCCACTGGGTTACATTGGACGTATGATTTCCTACAATAGTAATAAAGTTAGTCTCATAAAGAAATGAAATCCTGAAGGTAACAAATTTATTAGAAAAATCATGTAATAAAACGCTCTTTCGCTATGAAATGAATTCGGATAAAAGGCAAGCAGCCGAGTTCAATGATCTTCATATGCAACAAAATGATCACACCTTTGAAAATGGAAGAGATTGCTAAGCAACAGTCAAGCCAAAAATATAGTATAAAGAAAGGGTAAAAAATCAAATCAAGAAAGAAGACATTCAGGCATACCAAAAATCAATCTGTAGTTCAATTGGAATATATATATATCAGGCCGTATATTAGGCCTAGACTAGCATTCCTAAGTACATTTATCAACGTAAATACCCCATAGTCCATCCATGTCAAGGTTTGGGAATAGCACACAAATTTTTATTGTCCATTTTCATAATGCTCTGGGATAGTTTGATTTTCAAATTTACGATGAGCTGCGTTTTACACATTGAATAAGCTGATTTTGAAGTTGTGATTTTTGTAGGCGCTTGGACTTGATATATAAGTTGGAAATATTATCTTTTTGTTTTCCGGCGATGTACTTTAAATGTTTTAGGGGAATGGATATTTTAAATGGCTTACCGCTTCCAATTATGACGGAACATATATGTCTCTTCTAAACTAATGAGCTAATGATCTCTTTTCAAGATATGGGTGGAATCAGTCAACTGCTGTTGTTGTAAATGTGAAGAACTTTACTCAAATTTTTTCATTGAAGAGACATGGCAACGGTTGTTATGGTGTCATGACAACCTTATTTTCTTTGCTGCTCATTTGTGATTTTATGTGTCAAGTGGATCTTGTATATGGCTATTGGCAAAGACTTTTATCACTATTAATGTCCCAGTTTGCACTATGACTTTGTTTAAAAATCTCCCAGCTTAACTGATAATTTACCATTTGTCATAAAGTACATGTGTCACAACATTCGCGACATCTAGATGCCATTACGAAGGCCGATATACTTTTGGTGGCAAATGTCTGGATTCATGCTCTTTAAGTATATGGCTTCGAGACGACTTTGTTTTAGACGTCTGTTTGTTTTCGTTATGTTTTCGTTTATGTCCGTACTGCTAGCCAATTAGATTTTAGATTGTCGACTGCTTGATCCTCTTACCTTTTGTAAAATAGACGTAACGGTTCTGTTGAGAGTCAGACGACAATAAGCATGTTCAACCAACACTAAAATTTGTATTTTACGTTCAAATGTTTGCTTTTTAATCACTTACGTGTTGCAATTAGTGTTTCATTTTTTAAATGTTGCTTTTTTATAGTAAATTTATAAATATTTGCTTCTGTGTATTTCATGCAGATGACTGCATGTAAGGATGAATGCCAGCAGTCACACAATAATGTAATGTAATCGTCAATATGTATATGGACAGTTAATGAGAGATATTTCTAGTGTCATCCTTAGTTTTTCCTTAAACAGGGTGCCTGTTTAACAGCATTTCAAAACGCGATATTTCACCTGTTTATGTCCAGAATTTCATTGTAGCGACAAATGAAAATTCTCAGATAACGCTTAAATGTTGTGTTAAGAACTAAGCAGTAAAAATATTACTTGATAGCTGCAAAAAGTTGCATTGCTTATCTTATATTACTTGACGAAACATATATGTCCCACGAAGGTTACCATGGTAAAACCGAACGCAACCAAGAAGAAAAATGTGGAATTTTACTAAACTTTTAAAGAAAACTTAAAAATAACTTTAACTTGGAGCACATAGGGTTAAAAAGAATCACCAAGAAAATCCCCCTTTTGGAGCACTACCCTACTTGAGTCGGCAAAGACGATATGTTGTTCTCCCCAGAACAGATAGTCAACAGAACGATAACAAGTAACACATTAACAACACCTGATCTCGCAGGGAAGACCTACTTAAGCAAGTTTTATTAATTATTAAACTTTAGTGGTGCTTATATAAGATGCGAGCCGCCGTGGTCTAGTGGTTAAGGAATCGGACTCGCATGCTAGAGGGTGGGGTTCGCCTCCCACCTAGCCCGATATGAAGACTATCGGTTGGGGAAAGCATACAGAGACCACATCTGTAAATGTGCTCTCTCCCCAGGACATTGCTCACTATGGATGGGCAATAGGCTACGCTCGAAACCGAGTATGCCACACAAAAAATAAAAATAAAATGGATGCATATCCGCGGCAACATTCTCTTTAATCTTCTAATCAACCTCTAACGGAACTTTTTCATCTCATTCTCATACCACCATAATACCCTCATTACAATCTGGTGTCCTTTATGTACTCACTTCTATCACTTATGTTGGTAGAGACTTCACAGTGGCACCCAACCGGCCCCCCTCTAGTACTATATTTTGATGTAGGAAGGCACAGGGAAGCAAAATAGGTTTCAATTGTCAAAGTACTATAGACCTCTCCCAAAAAATCATATTCTTCCTCCCTTATCGAAATCTGTTTCTTGCTCAACACTTTCAATTTCACTACTACATCAATATTTGCTAGTATTGACTCGATGGCACCTATCATTAACACAATACAAGCAACATAATATCAAATATCTAATTTTAAGTTCACTTCGATTAAAAAGCAGCTTCTTGTGTACCAATATCAGTCGCACGGTTTCCAGATGAGCTGTTTGACGTTCCATCTTTAACTTGCCAAAAAGGAGCTCCTGAAAAAGTAACAGCCACCTTGCATTACAGAACCTAAACCCTTATGAAGTCATATGGCTCTGCTATAATGCAGATAAACTGTGATAAAATTTAGCAATTGGCTTCATAGGACGCACTAGCTTTGGGTTTCATTTAGCTCTTCTGAAATCAGTAAACATTAAAGCATACAGTAGTGACATAGTGGCATAGTGGTGGAGTGTCAGACTCTCAATCCGAGCGTCGTGAATTCGAACCCTGAGCTTGCCAGCCACGCTCCCGGATGTGCTCTGCCATTTGCTCTTGCGAAATGGGAAACTATGTTTCGAGAGGTAGGACAGAGAGGGGACAGCAAGAATGAATAGATTAGTATTGTCATCCGAAGGGGAAAAGTAACTCCGTTCCCAACAGTGGCTTCGACCTTGAACAGGGTGAAAAGAAAAATAGAAAAAAGATGAAAAGAAAAGTGAGAAGTTATTTGCTTGTCACAAGACTTAGTAAAGTAAAATCTTTTAATTTGGCCGTGTCAGTTGATTTAAATATTTGCAGTGGATGTCACTGGTCGAAGAACATTGTGGTGATCTGGATTCCGATTGGCTCTTGTTAAAAGCATAGCTGGGTATTAACTGTTGCTCTTCCCCTTTTCAATCCAATCCTAACGATTTTTCCCTGAAATTGGCGGCCGAAAATATCTTTTATATCTCATTTCGTGATGAAAAGATACAGTAACATTGGCAATAGCATTGTCAATCAATTCAATTTAACCAAAGCGGAATTTTCTACAGTTATACCCTCTCACTAACAGTAATTTAGGCCTAGGCTTTTTCGTGTCGCGTCAGTCTGCACTCTAGTTGTTATTCATGCTGGTAGAAAGAGAGCAGACTAAAAAGTCTCAGTGTTTGTAGGAGCAAACCATGTTAAACAATGTTAAAACATTTGGATTTAAAGCAGAGAAAAACTTGATTTTTGAGCAAAAACACTTCGTTTAAAATTGCAGGGCTGCATTATATTCAAAGACAGATAGGCGTTTAATACATTTAAGACCAACAAATTGATAAGCATGGGCTGGAAAGAAGGGCTCGGTAATCTGGGCAATATGACCGTTTTCTATTTTCTTCTAGGCACCTGAAGAGTAGGTGCGGCAGACATAGCCAGTCTGGGAAGAAAATTAGTAGACTACAATGATGTTAGTTGCGAAAGGCACACGGTCTTAGTGGTTAAGTGATGTTCTCTAGCAGATATAAACTGTGTGGGTGGGTTCAAAGCAGTGAAACACTTCTCTACGACTTTTTCATCTGGTTTTTGATTTGAAGCGAAACGTTACAAAGGCATGATAGTATAAATAAACAAGGCATTTTGTAGGCCCGAAAGGTTTTTCACTGGAAAATTGCGAAAATTTAGCCTTGATGGTAAAGTCCACGACAACTTCGGGGTAGCTGTTAGATAGAAAAGTCTGCCTTAATTAATCAATTTCTGGCAGTAATTTCTCCTTTGAACAAATTATGAGTGCACGGTGGAAGAAGGTCTTGATTTGCATTGGGCAGAGAGAAATCCTAGAAAAGTATTGACCAGAAAATGTACGTTTTCATTACACACTGGTCACCAATTTAGTGCCATCCTGTTCCATCAAAACGTTAAGGAATGGCAAGAAGTTGTTTACCTCCTTTCAAAGGTAAAATTTAACGCCTGGTGTAACTTGTTAAGATTTGTAAGAAATTTATCACACTTGGACTCATTTCTACCGAATGCAAACGTATTGTCTACGTTTTGAAAACATACAGCAGGTATTGTGGAGAAAAATATGAAGTTCATAGAAATCAACAAAGATATTAGCCAACGATGAACCCAAGGGACTGCCTATGGTCATTCCATTCTTTTGTTGGTTCATCTCATTGCTGAGACTGAATTCGACACCAAGTGTCGCCACCTCCATTAATTCAATGAATACCTCCTCAGGAAACAATGGACGCATAAGATCGCCCCGATACGATGAGTAAAGTCTTTTTTGAGACTATAATAAAGGGTAACCAAATGGCTCTTTTCTTAGATTTACAGCATTCCCATCGTTACATCAAGAGGTCATCTTAATAGGAGAGTTTCCTAGCATTAAAGTCATCTACAGCATCAGCAGTAGATTCACCAATCGATGTACCGAATGACATCATTTGCACAGACTAAAAAGTACTTGCCTGTAGAATTTTGAACTTTGCGAACACTCCACCAATCCGGAGACGCTCCAGCAAAAGACATTAATGTCATGGCCCATGATGCAGGTGTGTCTGCAAGATTACAGGCAATAAAGACAAATAATTGAAATAATCCACATTGCCCTAGATTTCCAAAAATGAGCTGTTCGTAGTCCCTCATCTTGTGCTTTTTCGGCAGTAAACTGCAACTGAAAAACAAGAGAAAAGCAAACATTTCTGTATTTTATTGCGAGAAGTAAATACCATAGATTTGTCCTTCTGAAGAACTTTTCAAACTTATGAGATTGTTAAAAGCTTCTGTGCATATCTTCTGAAAATACTATTTCAAAAGAGGTGTCTGTCACTTGAAGTTACCACAGCCTGCCTTTAAAGAGTTATGTTTTCTTTCCTTTGACGATATGATAAAGGTGGCATGCAGTAAAACAGCCACTTACGTAGAGTCAAGTAAGCTATCATCTTTATATGTCACCTTATGATAAAAAACCCCGCGATGGCAGGGTCAGTGACGCAGGATCGTAAGGGGATTTTGGTGTACGACATATTTACTCTTTGGAAACAAATGGGCTAAACCCTTCCCTTTTAGATATTTCTTTGGTTTGAGCACTCCAAAATAGAATTGGCCTAGCCCGTTTAAGATCGCTCCAGCAACGATTATTAGAAGATCCCCAGAGAAATGATGAATATTATTGTAAAATACACTAGTTAGAACCAAAGCTTCCCCGCTCAGTGAAAAGCAGCACAGAGTATGTACAAATGGTAGGTAGATAAATAGGTACCTCTCCTGACAAATCTCTATCATGTTGAAAGGATCTTGTCGGTCAACAATTTCTGCGTTCTGTTTTTCGGCTGACTCATTGAGCAGAGGCTGCAATTCCATCTTGACACTTCGAGGGAGACGTTTGCGGAGGGAAGAGACCAGAGTGCAGCTCTTCTTTTGTCAATTAGCAATATGTTTTTGGAACCACTTAATGAACAAATCACATCTTTCACCCAAATCAATTAAATGCAGGGCTGCATTTAAATACAAAGGACTCGCTTTATGCTGATTTCAGTAAATGCTAAGTCTAACAAAGCACTGACTTTGAAGTAATCTACACAGCTAAGGTGTTTGACCTGTGCATTTAATATGCCTATTTAAAACGATTGAAGGTCATTATAGAGTGCTATCGAACAAAAAAAGCCTGACAATGCTGTTAACAAATATATAACTGAGTTGTAAACAGTGGGGTAATAATAAGTAAACTTATTAGGTGTTGTAAGTATGAGATCCACTTGTAGGTGTGACGTAAAAGAGTTTCGTATAGTTATCAGAAAATGAAGGAATCACAATTCGGTATGTGATACCATTAAAACGCGAAAGCTCATTTTACCTTATCAAAGATATTGCTATCCTCCACCCTTCTACAACTCGAGTGGACCGACATAGAACGTAAACAAAGCTGGTTTTGCTCATGATGCTTGTTTTGTTGTTGGGCATTGGCATTCAAGGAAGGCAATACAAATGCCTATTACAAATTGAATTTAAAAAGGAAGAGAGATGAACCAAAGTACATTTGAATGAAGGTACGAAGTGAACTGTGAAAAGATGATCTTTCCTTTCAAAGTGTTGTAGTACAGATTATTTATCACAGAACGTAAACAAAGCTGGTTTTGCTCATGATACTTGTTTTGTTGTTGGGCATTGGCATTCAATGAAGGGTATACAATGTCTATTACAAACTAAACATGAAATGGAACAGAGATGAACCAAAGTATATTTAAACGGAGGCGCGAAGTGAACTGTGAAAAGATGATCTTTCCTTTCAAAGTGTTGTAGTACAGATTATTTATCTTCCATATCGATTTCTTAGAGACAATAATACACCAAATTTACTTTCGTTTTGAACATAATCAAATTATGTCGCTAAACTGCAAAATAAATAATACCAGGTCACCTATCGCGTTAAAGAAAAGGAAAATAAGGCAAGTATGATTTTCTAATCAGAGCATGACCTCAAATCTCTGACATATATATCATGAAATTTTCCTATGACTTTCCTTTGAAAATTAAGTCTTAGTCTCGTTCATGGATTTGTATTTTGCATACCTAGTGCGCAATATATTCTATTGACATTCTATTGAAACAGTTAACGAAAGAGACAATGTTACCGGACGAGGCATTTAGCTCTCCAAAAGTAGGATTGAGTGATTAGTGTCTTGTGGACAGTGTATTACATCTAAAGATCTTACCAATATTAAAATGAACATGGTACATTTTTAAGCCATGGAATCACTTCACAATAACGCCGAGATAGCAGTTACCAAGCATGACTCATGAGTTACTCCTTTTCCCAAGTGTATTAAATTGGACGAGATACTGAACCTGAAAACAAGTCAAGACCGGGGTAAATTGTATACACCACTGTTAGATTTGATGAAAAGATTATAGATTTTTAACGAGTGAAATTTGAGATTTCATTACGCCCATCTGTTGCCAAAGAGCTTGAATATATGGAATTCCTATGATAAATCGGGAAAGAGTGGCGTGCAGTCAGCGAATGCACTTCATGATTGGATGCGTGCAATTTTTCAAAACTACGTTAAAACAAGCAGGGCGTGCCGTTGCTCACGATATTGCTAGAAGAATGACTATGCGAGTTTGAATGTGGAGTTATCAATAACGATAGTTTTTGGAAGTAAAAATGAACATTTATCGAAGACATTCGTCTGTGATCTTTGATGTCGATCTCTCATCGTACCTTTTGGTTTTTGATTTCTCGAATCGTCGATATTTCGCCAGAGCTATTTCACTAAAATACCGTTATTTCAACTCAGAAAAGATATCAGCTTCCTCTTTCTGTGTGCTTGTATCCTTTCTACTACTATATTTTGTGTGTACTTTCACTATATTACCTGCAAACGGGCAGATCCTCTCTCGTGATGTAAGAGGACCTTTATCTTCCTGTACGTGTACTTCAACCCCCGCTTGCTTTGATTGTACCTCACCACATAAATGCTTCAAGTTGAGGAATACAAGGGGGTGAAGATGTTTTTAGCTGTCATGGGAATTCATTCGATTATATGAGAATGCACTTCTTTCCAAATTAAAGCTGTAAAAATAAGAGTAGGCACCTACTTTTTGGCTCCTTGAATGATGGGGGATTTTCAACTTTGAAGAAATCCTTGAAAAGATTGTTGATGGTACAAAACTCAAGAATAGCCAGAAATAACGCACTCATCATATGCAACTGAAAAGCTTTTTTCGTGCCGGCTCCTCAGAGTTGCACTCTTCAAATATTACAAGAAGGGAAATATTACAAAAATTTTAAGAATAGAACGAGGAAACAAAGGAGTAATAGAAATGCCAGTACAAACGCTGGAACGAAAAGAATAAAGTTAACAAATGTAAAAAATTTTAATATAGGCTTGTGACGAAGTGGCAAAGATAATAAATTCTTTTCATGGCCTTGCCTGTTTTTCCTAGATGGAATATGTTTGTGTGTTAGGATTATAGTAGACAAAATGGTACGAGAAACATATTTCTTCTTTGTTTTCCTTTGATTACGACTTAAAAGGTACATTCGTAAAATCATGAGATAGCAATATCCACTGGGAAGAAGGTCGACAGAAACACCCTTGACAATTCTAACTGCATGGTAAACTGCATCAAATAAAGTGATGCAGTTGACGCAGTAACAGTAAAGTAGGAGAATATTGCTCAGATTCTCTTACTGATCACATTTCCGTAACAATGTGGACAAGGCATGGTTACACCCATCTTAACGATTTGCAAACCGCGTGCAAACATAGACGTAAGAGTCGATATTTTTGTGGGTGTAGAAGTGCTGATTGACTTTCCTACTAGAAAGTATGAATAAAACGTAGCTGCGTGGTGTTGCATTATCAAATTCTAATCAGACACCATACAAAAATTATTGGGAAATTACGCTTGATCACATTTGGCTATGAAATTGTTGCCATACCACTAGAGGCCCTATATATTTGTTACAGAATAAAATTTTCATCTATAACTTTATCATATGTCAATTTCCTCGAAAAATAAGTAAATGCCAGGAGAAACCAGTTTTACCCAACTTTGGGGAGCTAATAACTCCCTTGTCCTGATGATCGCACGCGTATGCCTGCAAATGACCATTGTAGGGCAATTGTTGGGAACAGTTGGCGTACTAGGCTAGAGCTGGGAGACATACGTAAGCGTATCTTGAACAAAGAAAGTGAGTAAATCAAATATGTAAACGAGGATGTGCATAATGAAACCACAACGGAAACCCTTTTACAGAATCATCAAAGAGAAGATCTCCAGGAAGGACAGGCAGTATGTGTTGAGGGATTTACGGAAATCGATTTGCATATGATGAACCGAATAAGGCAAATCTTTACTGAAGAGGTTTTCGGAGGGCTGAAGCTGTTTAGAAAGGTAAATAAGGATAAAATGGCAAGGTAGAAAAGTGAACTTAATAACAGGGAGAATTGGAACAAGGTTAATCACAGTGAATAATAAACTAATACGCGCTGGTGGTGTGTACATTGATGAACCACTGGGTATCAAGGAAACTAAATGGAGAGGAAGAGAAAGAACCACTTTGACGAAGATGACTTACGAGCGCCATTGAAATGATAAAGAGACAGATCAAAAAGGCATAAAAAAGGTCAAATATGAAGATCTACAAAATTCACCAATCTGAGAGTCAGAGCTCGGATTGGCTGTTTTGTATAACACAGTTGGGTAAGCAATTTCGTTGATTCTTTCGGGATATTTTCTGACTATTAAGTACTCTGGGAAGTGTGAGGCCAAATAAGCTTTTAAGTATAAAATGTATTGTCTCTCAAGGATCTAACTAAAGTGACTGTTGTTGAAAACGTTCTCCCAATAGCTTGCTTGTCCATCACGTGAAAACGTCAGCCTGGTGTTACTTTGCAAAAAATAATGATTTTCAAGAGAAAGGAGGTATTTTACCAATGAACAAAAAGGGTGCACAAAGTCAGTTCTAAGAAATTGTAAAGATGAAGATTCCAACCTCTCCATGGCTTGCCTTGATTACCGAAAGACCTACGACATTATCCTTGCTCGTGGATAGAAGAATGTATGCCATTATTTAAGATGGTAGACAATATCAAACGCTTTTTGGTCACCAGCATGTTTAGATGGCAAACAGAACTGATCGCAGAGAAACAGGCGCTAGGAACAGTTAAGATAAGTCTAGGAATCTTCTAAGTAGATAGCATCTCATCCTTGCAGTTTGTGTTATGTCTGATACAAATGAAACTAAATGATCCAAAAGTAAAGCCTAGGTCTGTCTTCCCACCCCCTCCCCCTGTTTAAAGCGGCTGATCACTTCCCTGTCCAGAATAATCGGCTTTGATATAACAGCGAACCTATATACGACGTACACGCCTCCAGTACTGGGAGTCTAAAAAATCCTGAGCCTACATTGGGTCAAACGTAACAAGTAGAATTTTAAATTCACTGCCCTGTTTGACAACACGTCAATGGAAATTATCGAAAATGGAACAAACTTGGTCAAAGTGGTGGACATTACAAATGACGCTGGCATTCTCTGAACTCGCCGTAGTTGATAAAGTTGACTTGGTCGCATTCCATATAAAATGCTATCACAAAAGTCAAGACGACTTATGATTAAAGCATTAACCAAGGTTGTCACATCCTCTAAGTTGAAAAATACTCCTGTCATATAGACGAAGAACGGCTGCTTTACAGCACTTGTTGACTCGCACTTGTCTTTGGAGTATAGATACTCGTAGCATTGCAAAGGCATTTCGAGCATAGCGACCGATTATCAACCTTAAAGTTAAGAACTCATCCCGGTCTGCACCCAGTCCCTTCAAGGGACATTTAGAGTGACTTATTGTAAAGATCTGACATATAAATTGCAGAGATCTGACATATGAATTGTAAAGATCTGTCGTAAATTTTAACAGTGTTTGGGGCGTACACAGTTGTCGCATGGTGAATATGCCGTATATCCCCAGTCCCTGTAGGCTACGCACCAACCTCCATCGAATTCACTGAGATAGACACACGGCTCTTCCAATAGTTGCTATATATGTCTAATCGATCAGACAAGTTGCGGAGAAGTTGAAACACTCATAAAACTTATATTTTCCACAGTGCCGGCTGCTCACGTGTATGAACACTTTCCGTGTATAGATTAGGTTAAGGTTTAAGATCAGCTACAAAAATCCGAGGAAACTAGGAAACTAGAAAACTAGGAAATGGCTGCCTGACTCTCTTACCACCTAATACTTTGAAAATGAGCATTATAGTTCTTTGCGCTTAATACGGATTTCTTATTGACATAAGACACTAAATCAAATCTGTTTTTTCATGTTGCCTCAAACAAATAGCTGGCTAAAATTGAAATGCAATACTCTTAATGTTGAAGCCAAGATAATATGAGTACAACTTTTGACAGGATTGCTGTCGAAATTCTCGGAACCCTCTTCGTATTTACATCAGTAGACATTACTTGTCACTTTACATTTCCATAGTACTACCCGGAGACGCATAAAATGCTAGAAAGTCAGCGATGTTCTGTTCTAGAATCTTTCTACATGTACTATCCTAGAAGGATTTTTTAAACGTATATGTACTATTTTAGAATCAAATGACTTGAGATGGAAATGTGTAGAAAGCAAAATTGAGAGTTATACTTTGCTAGAAAAGCCAATTTGGGGCAAGATGTGCTTATGCACAAAAGTTCCTGCAGAGATATACTACCCTTGACGGGTGTTAAGCACGGTTCCCACTAGGCGATAATTAGCGATAACTAACGATAACTAACGAAATCGTGTCAACGAAAACTAACGAT
>JAAAKL020006643.1:0-17774 GCA_010016065.2 Carybdea cf. marsupialis auct. non (Linnaeus, 1758) | reverse complement strand
AAATGGAAAACGAGTTCATTCCTTTATTTCTTGTCACTGCTGATCTTCCTGCTGTCAGAGGTCTTCGTTATGACGTCTAGAATGTTAATGACTGATAGTTTTTACCTTTCGTGCTTCTTTCATTTACCGTTATTTTCTTGGAAACTGGCAAATATTTGAGGAGCCATTGCTTTCAATTTTGCAACTACTTTTGCGAATTTATTTGCGCAAAATACCTACTATGCTTGCTTTCTTAATTGCACCAAGTTTAGGGAATCCTTTGTGTCAATTTGATGTGGCACATTGCGCTTCCCCTTCACGGATTCTTTTGCGCTAACGAGATATTAAACTTTCCCTCCCTATTGGTTCTACCTTGGTATTCGAATGTGATGTTTAATTTCTGCCATTACTTTCCTTACAACCGTTAACAATTAAAATGCCTTCGTTTCGTGTTTACTGTAGGTTAGCACTTACTCTTGCAACGACACCAGATATCATATTACAATTCAGAATCACGGTTGTTAAGTTAATTTTGGTTTCTAGTATTGTTTTATCGGAGGTTTTTTTGTTTCCATGTGTATTTGAATAACAGTGGAAGTATAAACAAATGAAGGACAATAGCCAAGATAGCTAAGTGGTACACCCCATACTGCTAATCAACTGTTTGAATCCATGCTATTCTCTACAACCATGGCCTGGCGAAAGCCTTTATAACGGTAGTTTTTAGATGTGGTATAATAATATCATACTGAAAAGTAAGCTCTGGATCTATTAATTTAAAGTAAAAATTTCAAAAACAAAATCCAAAATTTTATCAGAAAGGAGTCTTCACATTCGCCGATACAACTGCTCATCCTTTTCTCCACTGCATGAGTCACTGGTTCCCCGGGCAAAAATCTACTCAGGTCTCCTCCGTATACGAAAAAACCCCAATCTTTCCATTTTTATCAGATATCATTTGTAATAACTTACCTTACAACTCTCTCCGGGTTCTTCAAAATAAGTGTAGAAAATAATTCCTTAAAGAAATTTATTGAAACTTTGTCTATTGTTCCAAAGCTCACAACCTGAAGGGGTTGAAACACATTTTGAATGTTATGAGTATTTGCGGTAAACGAGTTACAGATATTTTCACAGATGAAAACATCTGCTTGTGATAGAACATAAATAAATATATTCAAAAGAAACTGGTAACCGTTGAATCTTTAACTACCATTTGACAACGGATTACTATACCAAGTTTACCTCAACTATGGATATAATCCTTTCCAGAGAATAGCGGGCAAGTAACGAGCTCTTCACTTGAAAAGGGTTTTAAAGAGGTTGTTTAATCCGCATTTAATATTTTGTAAACTTCACCACCGTATTTCTTATAGTTCTGCACTAAAAAACACTAAGAAAGCTTCATACTTTAACCTGTGTAAGAAAATGTTTCCAGCATATCGCTCTTTAGAACTATTGCTGTATTTTTGTCCTTTTTCTAAAAAAAGGTAATATTCAAAAAATTTGTTGATGGTACAGAACTGACACTCCGCAGAATACAAAATTGTCAGAATATCAAATTGAAAACGGAATCCAAAATCTTATACAAACTGTGTTTTCAAAATAGCCAATCGGATCTCTGACTGTCTGATTGTTGTTGTTGTGACCAATCAGGGTCCAATGAAAAGACGAATTGTTTTTCTCTACAAAGTAACGGTTTTATTGCTTTAATGTTGATGGATTCCAGAACGGCCAAGTGAAAAGCAGACCGAACGTTACCTATTATACGGAAGTGGTCATCCGCATACAGTTTCGCACACTCTGGCTTTTCAAGCAAGAAATGCCCTAAAGCACATTTGTTTAGTAGTGCTTTTAGTTTTTGAAACCCCGGGTGATTGTTCGCCTGAAGGGGCTGATACTTGTCGAATACAGGACGGAACATGCGGCTTAATTTTGTCCGCTATCCTCAAACTCGAGCGGCCTACATATCCAGCCTCGCACTGGCAAGAAAATGAATAGACAATAATGCTGCAATCTGTGGAAGGCACACGATCTTTGTGGTTACTTGAGAACGATTTCTTATTGTCATAAACTAAGCGTAGGATGACGGCGCCGAAACACTTCTATACGGCCTTTTTGATCTGGTTTCTGAATCGAAACGAAACGTTGCCAAGCTATGGTAATTTTAAATTCACGGGGCATTTCTTAGGTCCAAAGCCCTTTCATTGGAAAATTTCGATAATTTAGCACTTTATGGTAAAGTCGACGACATCTTCTTGAGAGACGTTAGATAGAAATATCTGCTTTAACTGATCGATTTCTGGCTAAAAATGAACCTTTGAAAACATCTTGACGAGGTTTTGACGAGGTTCACCTTGTAAGCCTTTGGAGAGAAAGAGGTCCAAGAACTGTATAGACCAGAAAATATAGGCTTCCTATGCATACTGGTCACGAATTTAGTGCCATCCTTCTCTACCAAAATGTCAAGGAACGGCAAGGAGTTGTTGACCTCCTTTTCAAAGGTGAACTTAACGCCTGGTAATAAGCCCAATTTTGGGTTTTTTGAAATTGTTTTCGACACTATCTAGTTTTTGGAATATACTTGAAACGTGCAATATACTATCTGTTTTGTGGACGAAGTTTGTCTGGTTAAGGATGACGCCCCTCACCCTTTATCAGGTTTTGTGATAAGGATTTCTCTATTGCCTCTTAGAGATTTTAGAAAAGCCTGGAAAAGTTTTCTATGCATTGTAAAGATTGGTGTGCCACAATAAGCATGAGCAAAATCACCCAGCCAGGCTTTTGAGGTGTTCATTTTACCTTCATAGAAACGTTTTTTGTTTTGTTACCTTAGCATCAAGAAAATTAAAACTCCGCGAAAATTCCTTCTCTGTCGATTGTGGGTTATTTTCTCCATACGCTGGTTAATGTCCGAAATGCAGCGGGAAAAGCGAAACATATTGAAGAATGAAAGAAATTTTCTTACTTACTTAATTGTTGCCTGTATGTATACCTGTATGAAAATTTAACATTTGATTTTTGGTGGTCTTTATTTCGTCATTTAGAAAAGCACTCTCAATAACTGGTAATATATCTATTGAAAGTTTACAGCAAAAGTTGAGATAACTCCAAAAGAAGATCTGCCACTTGGTGATATAAAATGATTCTCCTTGAATATCGGAACCCACGATTAATAATCTGTTGTTGCATGAAAGGTACTTAGGATCATTGTAATTCAAGGCTACCGATGCTGAAACCTTCAAAAATAGGATCATGGCACATTGATTCAGAACCCCGGAACGTGACGTTACCAAATAAAAACAATGTCACCCGTAAAAATCCTTTGTCGATTTATCTTTTGCTTTTTGTCGATTGATTACCTGGCAAAAACGAATACTTGGCCAACGTAACTTCCCCGATTGACAAACACAGATTCCCAGACTGTGCAGCTAAGTCTTTTCAGTGGCTGGATGAAATTGCTCGTTGTGTTGGAGCTTTATAGTCATAAAGGTTCTGATCGGTGGTGTTGAAGATTTGGCGTGACAGAATCAGGACATGCAATACGTTTTGACGCAAATAGATGAGGTGTTTGTAAAGTTTCAATTGTCGTTTGCTTGTTCTAATATAGGAGCTTGGATACCGTTATCTCATCTGTAATACGTGACCTCTAAGATAAACGAAGCGCGATATCTAACATAAATTAGGGCCAACTGGGCAAGATTGAGGTGAAAATGGCTACAGAGATTGGTGTTACACGTCGGAAACTACAAGTTGCAAAGTCGTGGGCATCTCGTGCTATGGAAAAGATAAATGAACTACTGACAGAGTCAGAAATTTTCAGCGGGGAACTACTGAAGTTGGAGATACAATACCTAAGTCAAGGAAAAGAAAATTCATGCTCTTCTCGAAGATTTATACATTACTGTGAAGGTAAAGCAAAATTTGTGGCGAAGCGGAGCAGTTTAGTGAATTGATTTATGATCTACACATAGCCCAACGAGGAATTTTAAACCATGCGGAAGTATAAAGATGACACTAACTCTATGATGAATTGGCAAACACCAAATCTAGAAGGAAACCACCCTACTCAAATTAAAAACATTTCTGGGTGTCAGTTTGCGACCTGTGTAGAAAAAGACATGACCATTAATTAACGGGGGCAAATACCAATACTCGATACTGTCATTGAGAGGTAAGGCGAAAGCTGATGTGTCTCGTTTTCAGCCTAATTCAAGAAATTACAGGGAGACTACAGAGCTCTTCAAGGACTGATTCGGTGGAGAAGAAGTTCTCATTGACTTAAAACTTCAAGATGTGCGTTTTTAGTGATGAATAAGGCAGCAAGGGGTACCTTTCGATATGAAAATGACATCATACAAATGGGTCACAAACTCCTTGCATCAATAGGTAAAATTACAGCATAGTGTAGAAGTGGTGCTATAATGAATATGAAGGACGTCTTAAAACTTTTTGGAATACCTTCTAACTTACATGGTGACACCACTAGATTTCCTGAGGAATCTCTGTGTACCACGACTATATTTCAGACTCATTTATTAGCAGATTAAGTTAGAAAGGAGCTACATGTATATACTGATGACAGTTTAAGGGCATGCCTATCTTGTATATATGTCAAGGGAATATTCAGTGACGATACATGCACAACAGCACTTGTGATCACCAAATATCCATTATTACCAATAAAAAGCTCACTTTGTCACGGTTGGAGCTTCTGGAATGTTTAATAGGCGCACGTGTTTAACAATCGTTAGGGAGACTTCACATTGGACAAAGGATGTAGCGAAATACTGTTGGAGCGATTCCAGTATTGCAATATTTTGGATTATAGGTTCATCGTCTGGATTTAAAAATCCAGCAAAGAGTCCAGGAAAGTCAGGTTGTTACTGAACCAAGCCAATAGAGATCCTACCCTGGAAATGATAATCCTGCACATATCAATATATGAACAGAGGATGTGACCGATTGGGATAGGTCCACTTGATTCGAAGGGCTATCATAGTTGCAGAGTGGGAAAGTGACATTAAGACACGACTGCAGCATTTCTCTACTAAAGAAGAAGAGGAGTACAACCCTATATTACAAGTGATTCTTCAGCAAGGCATTATTTGATAACAAAAGATTTGAAGCCTTGTGGGAAAGCAGTCAAAGGATTTGCTTTGGTACAGAAAGCAATTCATGTAAGGCACTTAATTACAAGTCACTTTCATTGGCAAAGCTGCGGCGTATTAATCGTCAAGAACAGTAGCGGTTTTAGGGAGAAGCCGACAGGGCCATGGAACGAGGCCCCACACATGCAGGGGGGCCGCGCCTCAATGCTAAGAAAAAAGGATGTGTCCGACTGCCCATATCAATCTAATGAAAGTAAGTGAAAACTCGAACTGTATCCACTAGAAGGAATAAAATGTCTCAGGAACTTCTACAGTACGATCATGTCTGGACTTCCTTGCAATGCATGACGTCATAAGGGCCCGCACCCTTCAAAACCGCAACTGGTGAAGAACACAATGTATATTTGGGTGTTATTACTTCATTGGAGATAGCGGAATCGATTCAATACTGAGAATCTAGAAATGGTTTTGGATAACGGTCTTCCTTTGTTCTATGAGGCGAACGGATTCAACACCAATGATAATACTACCACCAAAAAGCTTCCTTAGAAAACTGATTGATATGGCTGCACAAGTCGAGCATGTTGCATACTGAAATGTCCATTACTTTGACATAGCTTGAGTGAAGCTATTGGATTATTCAAAGACGATAGATCGTCAACTGTTGGGAAAGGTGTCGTCTGTCATTGATATGAAACTAAAGCATACTTCAAACAGGCATAGGATATTCCGCAAATAAGTTGAAGATGGTTTCATCATTTTAAATTGTAAGTTCTGGCTACGAGCGATTATTGAATGTGGAAGGCAGTGTAAAATGTTATCTGTTCATTTTTAAATACAAAAAGTACGTGCTGTGCATCTTAACCTTTGTAGTGATTGTCATCAGGAGCTTTTGTACTAGCATTCAGACGCCTTCCCTCTTGTCATCATGGAACACCAAAGTGTAATTTATTCCAACACTCAATAACATTAACGCCAGTTAAGGAGGCATTAGAAGAACGAGTAACTTGGTGAATTATTCCAGAATATCCACCAAACTAGAGTGGTGTCCGGAAAAGATTAATAAGTTCTGTAAAAATCATTGAAGCGTGTATAATGTCAGATGACATGGGTGAGCATAAACCATTCGGACCACTCGGCGTTCTTGTTGAAACTGAAACATTCGTTGAAGAGCCAATATCAACGCAAGGGTTGTAGACTTCATGCGCAGCAACATTTATTGAAATATCTTAACTTTTAATAAGAAAATGAAAACCTCATGACATTACATTCTTGGAACATCAATTAACATGCAGACGGTGCTACACCTCCTCAAGTTGATGAAGTTGTACGAGTAGACCCGGGAAATAAGAAGCTTAATTGTCCATAGAGGAGACTGTGAAGCTGAATAAAATTGTATGTTAGGAAAGCCAAGTATACTAGGTCTGCAGAGGTTAGAGTAGATAGTGCTACTCTCATATAAGTAGGAGATTGGGACTATCGAAACCCAAGAAACATTGATTAAATACCCGATTCTAAAATGAATGATGATGATGATGACAATGGCATAACCGATGAAATGTTTTAAGAAAAAAAATCATTTTATGGAAGAACAAACAGTCGTCCGCATTATTTCTATTAAAAATACCTTTTGTTGTGTTTCTATAAAAATTGTGAAATTTTTCGTTTTTCGGAATTTACATTTATTACTTTATCGAGTCATTGCTCAATTACTGGAAGTTTTTTCGTAAAGATTCGGCCGCTGTTTCGAATTTTGTTACTGTGGGAGCTTGGACACTGTGATCTCATCTATCATGAGTGACAGGCCAAGAGTTATATCTAACAGACAGAGCTATTACACGGATATATTGATAAAAGGTCAAATTAATTGAGCGACATTATGTGTTGAGATATATTTCTTAAGCCAAGGTCCCTTTATTTTGATCATAATGCTTTGCAATATATTCCGTATATTCTCACTAAGTACCAGATGCAAAACCCTCAGCTTTTGTTACCTTCAAGTTCAAAGAAATACCTCTTGATTTCATGGCAACTAATATCACTTCAATTTAAAGTTTCTGACATATTTCTACATGGCCACTATTCTTAAGAGCAATGCAATATGCTGTCAGACTCCTGCTATCATCTGTGGAACACTGTGCCTTACCTGCATTATCCTACAAACATCTTCACCTTGTGGTATGTGTACAAGAGTCCTGCCGACTACAGCAACTATTAAGGTCCATAAATCGAGTCGAGATCGAAAGTGATAAATAAATAACTTACCTTCAAAATAGCGAGGGATATGGACTGGCTCGCCAAAAGGTAAGACATCAATGAAGCCAAATTGTGCCTGCTATGCCTTTTCATGGTTGGGAGAACTTTGAAACGATCCCAGAAAGAGTACTGAAATGTAATCTGAAACGACAACGGGAATTCTACTCTACTGCAATGGCAATGAAGGAAATCACAAAAAAGCGAGAGAATCAGATGGAAGGCACTTTAGACTCAACAGCTATTTTCTGTTCAACTTTGTTTAATTACAGTTTTAAAAAAACAAACGAATGAATAGGGCAATAAGCCCTGCCCTCTTGTCAACAGCCCTCCTCTACGATACGTATCGTCAAACTGGATTTTCTAACATATATAGTGGCGGATAAAGCGGTCAATTGGTCCTCCCAGGATTCACCGCAAAAGATTATATTTTGTGACTCAAACTGCCAATCTCTTCCATTGCAAGTCCATAGCCTCAAACAGGTTCCACTACATCAATCCTTACTTCTACAATTCAAAACAATTGCAATGATTCATGCACTCATATAGCAAGCTCGGATTTGGCATCGATAGCCTTATGCCTAAAAACATCATAAATGGTCTTAAGGTAAGAATCTTCATGAAATTCAGATCAAGATGCTCTCATTTAAAAAAATTATGTATTAGCCCTTTATCTTTCTCTGATGCAACACGGATGCTATTTCTGAAAATTAAAGTCTGGAAGCGTTTAAAGACCATTCCCAAATCCATGTAGCTAATCATCTCATTAATCCTAAAGATAAGCCTAGATTTAGTCTTAACCGGCTCATCAGCTGTCCTATAGATGGCTATTCAGATACCTTGTGCAAATGATGACTCATGCTGCTAAGTGACTGAAATGCACCTGGTCCATGCGTACAGCACGACGATATATTAAATGGTTTGAGTGGTTCCTAAGTACATTTTAAATATGACAATGGTTTCAGGAATTCACCTTTCAGAACATCCTATTTCATTTCCGAGGGGCCTTCAACAAATAATTGTTCATCTTGGAAAACCAAGCTTATAATTCAGAAAGTGGTTGTACTTGAATCTGCTTCAAACGATAAGAAGCCTCTATCATGGAGCCAACCTAAAGAGCAACTACTTTATTTCATCACTGAACATTATGCCGATTCTCATCAGTTGACGTTACACCGGTACAATACTACAGTAAGCGACGTAAATAGAAAATGAAAACTGCAGGAAGTAGCGAAATCATTTTAGTACTGAAAATCCTTTTTCGTCTTACAGGCCTCAGAGTACAAAATTGTCAGAAAACGAACTTGAAATGGGAATTAATGAAACTTATACCCAACTGTGTTTTTCAAATAGCCAATCAGATTGGTGTTGTTTTGAGTGTTCGTGTAACTAGATGGTTAACGGAGAAGGCCCAATGAACGACAAATTCTTTTTCTCTGCAAGATAGCAGTTTCCTTGTTTTGATGTGAACAGATTCTAGAACGACCAATTGAAAAAACAGACCTAATTTTACCTGTTATGTGGAAGCGGTCATCCGTATACATTCCCACAGTCTGAGTTTTCAAGTAAGTGCAGAAAACACCACTCTAATTGGCCATTTGGAAAACACAGTTTGTTATAAGCTTTTGAGTACATACATAAATTCGTTACGTCATGCAGTTTTTTTGCTCCGTCTCATCAACAAATTTTTAAATAGCAATATCACGTCACCAATGGGATTCAAACACATGATCCACACATTTGCGGCGTATTCTCTACCGGCTGAGGCAGGTGAACTTTGCTGGCGACATGCTCTATATCTGTAGTCGCCACATTAGCTCTCGATACAAAACCGGAGGGCATCGTCAATAATCCTCCCCAAAGCCCCTTGCAAGTTGCAAAAGTACTTTTTCGAACCTAACAATTCAAACCCTCTCTCCTCAAAAACAGTTTATAAATGACATAACTTTTGCTTAATACTTAGGATCAAAGAGACCTTGGTGCACACATTGTAGGAAGCACGTTGTTGACCGAGATGACACTTTAACGTTATCCGCACTGGGTTATTTGTGATTCCTAGGAATAAGGCGCGTGTTAGTTGGGCCATGGCAGTATCGATGTCAATAACTCTGTGAATGTTGTTACTTAGGTGTGGGACTTGAAAGGTATGGAAGATTCAACTAGCAAAGTAAAATAGTTAAGTCACTAAAAGTAAAATACTCATAATTTGTTAGGTTTAAAGGATATTAAAGAAAGAACCATATGCTAGGAAAACCAGTATTTTCTAAGTTTTTAATCTCTAGAAATTTCCTGTTTGATTTCGTAGAACATGGGGTGGGGGGTATGACGTCATTGTTAGCAATATAGATCAGTTTTTAAAATGACGCCTGAATAAATCAGAAGAAAGTTAAAAAGACTCGTCAAGGTATCACAGATTTGAAAGTGTGTACATTCTTATGCCCACAGCAGTGTATACGTAAACGTTTACCAGAATGACCTACGTAGCATATTGTGACGGTTGATATCACTCTCATTCTACAGCTTTTCTCCGTTAACTGAGTGGGAAATGGAAACACAAAAATGGGGCTGTGACATGGAAATACGACATTTTGGAAGTAAAGCTGCAAACGTCTGTGTGGTCTGATGACTAAAACTATGGCTGCTACTTGGTCTGAAACCGGACTTTCCAAATAAATCAAAGAAGCTGCTGCTGCTCACCTTATGACTTTTGTCAAATTCGCATAACTTTTGCCCAAGAAAGGCATAAAAGGGGTTGTAAGTCTTCTCCTAAAAGATAATATTAATCCATGTATTACGTGGCAGACTATAACTTTTAGGCAATAAAAATATCGGACATCTTAGCGGATGGTTTACTCGAAACAAAAACCAGCCTCCTACATAGGATTACTTTCTTACATAGGATTACTTTCTCTATCAGTCGATCAACTATTTGATTGATCAATGGATCGGCGGATCAATTGTAAAATAAAATATAAAATAAAATATAAAATTCTTCAATCAATTGTTCAAACAATTCAATCGACCAGTGGTTAAATCAATAAATCAAGGCAGCGATCCAACCATCGATCAATCAACTACTTACCGATGCATTAATTAGTAAGTACTCCCAATAATTTGCGCTGAATGTGGAGGGAAAGTGTGACGTCACGATTTAAAAAATGTTTGAATTATGGAAAAAGTACTCTATTTTCATGCTGCCCTATAAGTGAGAACGTAAATAGTCAAAATGAGAGTTGTACCCCTTACCAACACCAAGACATCAGCTTTCGAAGTTTTAAATCTCTCTAACAAAACCTTGTTATTTAATGGTGCATCCATGGCATATTAACAAAGTTTTGACCGGAGATTTTTGAGATTCAAACGCCTCTAGTTTTAACACTATACACACTATAGGTCTGGTATTTTGGGAAACAGCCTATTCCAGGGTTGCCTTTCGATACATGGAGTCAAATCCTCCTATTTCCAAGACTTTTGATTTGTGACGTCATCACTTTGCCTCCGCATTAGGCAGACGGAATGACAAATCTGTGACGGCCAAGTCAAGGCGATGCAAATTAGCTACTACAAATTTTTGACAGGAAGTGAGAAAACGAGTTCTGGATCACATTTTTCATTAGCCTTCAAACTATGGTTTATGTGAGGGCTTAAATATGTAAATATCAACATTCTTAAACTTGAAAAGACAAGACGAACAATACTCGTCGTTTCCTATTTGTTTCCTATATCTTACAGAACAATACTCAACACTTCCAAAGATGCCTATAGCGACATACTGGTCTTGTTAAGTTAGCGATTCTTTCAAGGGCAGTGGTTTCAGTTAAAAAACTATGAGAACAGAATGAGATCTGCTCATCCACAAAATGTACGTTATATATATTTTTTTTCTTCGCCGGATTCACGCCCGAAGCCACTGCTAGGAACGGTAATACTTTCCCCCTCGGATGACAATCTATTCATGCTTGCAGTCCCCTCTCTGTCCTATCTCTTGAAACATGGTTTCCCACTTCACGAGAGCAGATGACATACCACAATACCTCAGGAATGGTGGTAGGCAAGTTCAGGGTAGCCTCGAACTGACGACCCTCAGATTGCTAGTCTAACATTCTAACCACTATGCCACTAAAGTTAAACTTTAATGCAGATACATTTCAGACCTTCCATTTCAAAACAATGAAAGGTCCAAAAATATAATAAAACTCTTCAGTGCAAATGAAACGATAGCACAAATTTGTTCCTTGGCTAAAACAAGAAGCTTAAAACCACTGATCTCTAAAAAACACTGGATCGATCATCTTCCGTCTAAAAGTGAGGTCAGTCGTTGGACGCCATTTCAGTCCCCATAACACAAAGCTTATAAACAATGTTTCGTAACATGGAGGACTTTCCCGCGCTATTTTAACTAATGGGGGCCAGTACTCGTGACTAGACTTTTTCGTAGTTGGAAACAATGGGAAGCTCGACCCAGCCCTTTTTAGAGATCAGTGCTTAAAACACGTTCACAAACCTGTCAGCGTGTACGTCATCACCATTCCTCATCTATTAATTCTTATATGGAGCTGTATGCATTCTCAAATGCGACAGAAAATCAATGTAAATCGATACATTACTGTTATTTTGATACCAAGAACCTGCCAACTTTCAAGCTATCATTACCTGAAGACAACAGTCAACCAGTACATGAACTATTTCTCTAGCTTGCTTCTCTTTCAAATTCAGTTTTAGAAGTTTTTCAAAGGCGTCCAAATAATCCTAGGATTGAAAAGAAAACAGCAAAGTGTTATTGGAGAGTGTAATTTGAACAAGTGCTTAGAGTTAAAGTTAGATCGAATATTAAAATGCTGTTGTTGCTGTAAGTCAAAAGGGAACTCTGTGTATAGTGTTAGTAACAAAGAATTTACTAACAGGAAGTTATATGTAAAGTAAATGGCATTGTTTTCTGCAGTGACAGGATGTCATCCTTAAGAAAATCGGAGTCGTCATACCTATAGATTATGAGATCTGCAAAATATGTAAATCTACGAAATTTGCAAATCAATGTTATAAAGGAAGGAAAGGAAGAATAGAAAAACAACAAAAGCTGACAAAAAAAGGGAAGGAAAGTGGAAGATCATGGTGAACGTGGAATGACCTGAGCTCCCCTATGGCAGCAATCAAACAAAGACCAGACATTGTGCTAAGGAGCGATGATAACAAAGAGAGCAATCAAAATGGAGCTAACTGAGAGATGGGAGAATAACATAAAAGATGGAGATTAAAGAAAAGAGAGAAGATAAAGGCAACTAATGGAGAGGGCGGGGGGATGATGGATGGGAAGTAGATGATTATCATATTAGAATTGGGGTAAGAGGGTTCGTCGAGAAAGGGTTTACACACCTGTTAAGGAACCGACTCGGACTCACCCAGCAAGAAGCAAGACAGTTACTGTCACAGATTCAAAAGACAGTGGAGAGAGCATCTGGATTAAGGTGGAACGAAAATATGTGTGTATGATTATTATTAAGAAAACAATGCAAAGCAAGAAGACAAAGCAAAGCCACGCTTTAGACGATAACAAACCATTTGCAAGGATGTAGAGCAGTAGTCAGCACCAGACCAATAGGAACACCTCATGAAGGAGGGGCGCCGCCATACCAGTGCTATCAGTCGAGGATAAGGCGTCAAAACTGGCTGGTACAGTGTCCTCCTGATGGTGTCAATGCTCTGGATCCGACAGTGCAGCTGCTGACTTCATATATCAGACTGGGGCAACATTGCAACATGGCTAATTCACTTGATTCTGTATTTGACAGTTTTATGAAAGAAAAATTCTCCACGGTACTATTAGTGGCATCAGTGTAGAAGTAGGTTCTACAAGTGCTGCCGATTGCAAATTTTCAACTCCACTTAATATACCTCCCATAAAAAGCAGTTACGACATGCAATCCTTCTAGGGGTAAGACAACAGGAGTCACCGTAAATTGACCTGAAGGACGACGAGGTTAAAAAATGACACGATAAATGTAAATACCATCTGCCACAGATGCCAAAAAGTTGCTGCCACCCGACAACGTTGGAGGCATCTGGTCGACCTTGAATAATGCGGACTCAAATCTAAGGTACACTTCAACAGTTGGCTGACAAATTTTACTGTACTACGTATTTCACAAAACTTGAATCCCTAACCCAAAGAGAAGACTCGTGATAAGGATACCTTCGATAAGATGTCCTCTTATTGCTTACTGTTGTTTTGGCCAATCAGCGTGCGTGGAACTAAATGGTAAGCCGAAAAAGCCCAATGAAATGAAAAAACGAAAAGAAAAAAGTATTTGTCTTTTCATTGGGCCTTTGCGGCTAACCATTTAGTTCCACAGACACTGATTGGTCAAAACAACACCAATCTAGCAGTCAGACCTCTGATTGGCTACTTTCAAAACTCAGTTTGGTATAAGTTTTATTGATTTCTTCCTATCTCAACTTTTACTAACACCTTTGCGAACAAAACTTACATGTATTAAGAACGAATTAAGAACAATTCAGTCTGAAAGTAGAAAAATATTGTATAACAGGCAGCCTCAGTTGAATTTTACTGGTTTTTAGTAAAAAAGAGTGAATTGAAGAGATCACCAGGTTTATAGCCAATTTTAAAACTGAGCTTGATTTATCGTCACTTCTTCATTTGTTATCATCTTGATTTAGTTTCGGGGTACGGAATCTCAATTTACGTTCCACCTATCATCACTACTAACAGATTATACCATATTTCCGTATTACGCCATTCCAAAAGATGCTAGTAAATACAAACTACAACTGACTTACTGGCTTGTTATTCCAATGCTACGTTATGCATTTTTCATTAGGAAATCATGTCATTTCTGTAATTAACCTATTTGCAATTTATATACAAGCGATATGGAGCAAGAGAAATTATCAAAAAAGGGTGAAGACAAAGTACAGAAGAGTATTTGATATATAACTAGATTATGTGTAATCAAATTAGCTGATGATACTAGGGCCACAGCATGAGACTTTACATTGACGTCACTATCGATATTGTTATCTTCGCGCCATTTTAGCTGAGGAACACCTAAGCCTCTTAAGACCCATTTACACTTCAATCGCAAATCCCATGCAATTTGCGATATGCGAAATCAATACTCACTTAAAATGAGTTGTCACGAATTCTGATTTTCATAACAGCCAATGACTTGAATTCCCTCAATTATTTTGGCGCGAAATAGCAAATGTGTTCTTGATTTGTCATCACTGCTATCAAAATGTTTTGACGATGGCAGCATTTTGAAGGAGGAGGCTTTTACTTATTTTTTCTTCGAAGCAAACATCGTTTAGGCTTCTAGTCTGCCGTGCAAGACACGGTTGGTAATGTAGGAGTGGTAATCAGTTCAGCTAAATTGGACGTAGGAGGCACCTACGACGTTCGTTTGTGATTCCATTGTTCTGGAAGTAGTCTGGGAATGAGTTGAGTAGCGGATGTGACGCCCATGACTTTTCTTAAGACAATCACTTTTGTCAGAGTGACAATTTAACAGAGTAGGCCTACGTGAGTTATAGACTTTCAGAGTTCAAAGTTGTGTTACTTACGTATGTAAAGAAATATGGAGAACAGATATAAACGTGTCTTACACAGATTCAAGCTCTGACACAATCTGTTAGTACTATTCAATACATGCCATCATTTTGTTGATATCATTTGCACTGTTAGTAGTGTTTGATACCTGGCAACTTCAATCTTGTACAAATCATCAAATGTGACAAAATTCCGATTTTGTTGGTGACTCGGCGATGCAATGATCCCTCATGAAGTTTATCTGGTTCATCTACGGCCCCGCATGTGTTTGAGTCACCAGCATCTCCAGACGTTGGCATCTGTAATTTCGGCTTCTTCCTTTATGTGTCCTTTAGATTTCGCCTTTTTGCTTTTACTATCAAAGGTTTCACAGCCAAGCCACACTCACGTGCAACTTGAATCCATCCAGATTCGTGGACACTTTTGTTTCGGTACTTTGAACAGCCCTTATCACACGGTACTTATTCGATTGGACACTTTGGATCAAAATCTCTACTAATTCTCTAGTCTAAAGATTCTTTGCCATTACAAATTTAGTGACGTAGTTTTAAAATTTCCTTGATCAGATTATAGTTCCTTACTCTACGGCTGTCTGTAACAGATAGTCATTTTATCCTTTGTCAGAAACTTAAATCAAACATTGCGATTTGGGAAAAATCTTTCGTTTGAAATTCGCATACGAACGTTCGCAAATCGCATGTGAAAATTCGCATGCGAATTTCAAACAAAAGATCGCATGCGATTTGCGACGTTTCGCCTCGCCGATCACAACCATGAGCCAGTATAGCAACTCCACATAAAGCAGTAGGTCAAAAATAGTAAATTCTGGATTTTTGGAAGAGCACTAAAACCCGATATATCAAGAGTTCTGTGTAAAGAGGTTTCCCTAACATAATTGATAATAGATTGACTTACAAGCAACTGGAGTGGGCTGCAATGTAGGCCTGTTAGGAACATACAAAGCATAGAATCGTATAATCGTGTAATATCATTTTACAGAAGGCTCTGCCCTGTACACATGAAAAATTTGTTGATTTATTGATTGATTTGTCTGCTTCCAAATATAAACTTTAAGAAGGTTATTAAAACCTACGTAGCTTGAGCAGAACGATACTTTTTCTGTCTGCTTTTAATGCCCCTTTCTGCAGGCATCCCTACATTCATCGATTTTCTCATTTGTTTTACCTGCTTATTGCCCCATGTAAAAGCTGGGGCTTTCCGAATTTCAACAACCTCCTCTACCCTTCAGTAGATCATTGCAGAGATGGATCAAATAAGGAGGGTGGGAAATTTACATAAATTTCTGACTTGAGTAGGGAGTCGAAATATAACCAATCGCGTTGAATTACAAGATTATACTGAACATGGTTTTTTAAAATCAAATTCAAAGTTCCACCGTATAAATTTACTAAATAAAGTTGAGCAGCTATTACTCTCTTATCCAGTGTCGCAATATTATTGCCAAATTATTGTTACATGTGAATTCAATGAATGGATTTTCTTCGTTTACACAATGGCGCTATCTTTACAATCGCTGCTAGTAACCCTGTTATGTTACTTGATTCGTTTCAGTTTAGAAAAAAGACTTTTGCAATATGCAATGCTCCCTGAAGTTGACAGCAACAGCACAACCTTCACCAAAAGAGGGATGGGTGACTAAATGGGCAGTAGTACGTTTTCATGACTTTCTTGAATTGTATGGAGAGCATTATAAAACGCTGTTGGGGTGAAAACGTTTAAACAGGTCCCCCCTACAGCTACGCGCAAAAAAGCTCGCCTTATCCTCTACCCACTCGTACTATGTATTTAGGATGACGGGTTTTTTTAAATGTAATGATTTCCAGTGATAGTCTTGTCGTTGGCTCTTCACAAGTGTGAATATAATCAACAGTACTGTCCTGTAATCTCCTGACAAGGCTACAGTTACGTACTGGCGAAGGTCATCAAAATCTTTGTCAAAATTTTTAAGTTACAAGACCCAAGCTGTTTCCAGGCATTTAATACCTATAATATATTATCATTTAGTCCCCCGAAATGGAATCTACACAGGCATGGATGTCACTTTTGATTTCTTATCTGGACAATGCAACATCAATATTCCATTTGAGCTACAGAAGTGCTAACCTATGACAGTTACATGTCATTGTCTCTGACAGGGACGTTTAATAGTTTTCCAATTTAATTTCTTTTGGATACGCTTTCTTACTGTAGCGTAGAAATAACAAACTCAGTAAAATGGTCTACGTCCAAGACGTACCCGTTGAGTCACTAATGACTTACGTATTTCTTGTTATATAGATGAAAGGAAACAACCTACTATAGTTAACATTCCAATCTCTGGTAATTCCTTGTTCCAAACCTTGTTTTTATTTGATTACATTGTTATGCTCTTAAGTGTATCTAATTCTGCTATGGATTAGTTGCTATACATTTATAACAATTACTTTCCTAGCAGTAATTTTTTCCTTTGAAAACTAAAATGAAGTAGTATAATAGACTGAGAGGACATATCCCCCATCCCCATGTGACGCCGCCATGGACGAACACAATCTTGAAAAGACACTAGGTTCATTCTGTGGTAGGATCTTTCTCAGTTAGACTGAAAAGCAAGAACTTAGATACCTCGAAGGGTAGGCCAACAATGCCCAAAATACCCAATTAGTATGTAATGTAAGCCCGATGAAGGAATAAAATTCCAATAGCTTGCTGGAAAGCCCAAGCTGTTTCATTTTTATCTATGATATGTTGCAATTACTCTTAGTGATGTTCCTAGGTTTTCATATATATATATATATATATGTACTCAGGCAGACACACAAGCAGTCATGAACTACATAGTATAGATCTCTTAATAGTGCAATAGTAAA
>JAAAKL020006642.1:0-17774 GCA_010016065.2 Carybdea cf. marsupialis auct. non (Linnaeus, 1758) | reverse complement strand
GTTTCCAATATTTATAGACTATTCCAACCTGTCATCCTAAGGTCATAAAATAGACCAAAAGTTGAAAAAAAATTCCACTTTTATACTAGTATTTTAGAATATTATGTTAGCATGTCATGCTGCTGTGATCTACTGGCTAAGTTCCCTGCCTTCAGTTCAAGAGGGTCAAGGTTCAAATCCTGGATGGGTCATTGGTGACATCAGGAAGGCCATCCGGTCTTAAAGTGCTCTATGCTGCAACAAGTCCCATATACATGGGCACCGCCCTAACTCCTGCAAATGGGAGTACATGGTGTTAAAACGGCATCATTATCATCATGTTAGCATGTCATGGGCTGATTTAAATGCTTGGGGTATTCTTTCCTGCTACGTGACCGGATGCAACAACCTCCTATCTCAGTTTTAACCACTCAAAGAAGGGTGCAAGTGTATGGATGTATCCTGCGCCTGCCTCCAAGTCATCCAACCCAGGTGGTCCTGGATTTTAGTCTGTCTGCAGCATGATGAAGACATCCACAAGGCGCACCTGGCACTTGATGGCTCCATGTTGTCACCAAAGATCTGGGATCCTGTGGAGGGCCTCTATCTCAACTACAGCAGCTCACTGCCGATCGTCAGCATTGGCAAGCACTTGTGTTTCAAGTTGGCTATACACACTGCACGGTGCTCGAGTATTAGTGAGTGAGTGATTGGTATCCTTTCCTTTGTTGAATAAATTACCATAACTTATTTTCTTCCAGAGCTGGAGCCTACTTTACCGTGAATCCAGAAGATGTCTTGTTTAAGGTTGAGCACTCGGTAGCTGCTTTAACTGATTATGGCAATTTGCATACAGCTTCACATCGAAAGATGAGAGGGCGGTTGATGGATCAACTTGGCAACACAATAAAATGGTAACATTTTGTAATTTTGTTAAATTTTTATTGGATTAAGTGCCCTTGTTGAATGAATCGTGAATCATAGTACAAGCTTTGTGAAAATTTGACGCAAACAATTGATGGAAAGGACTAGCCAGGAAAATTAAGCTGGTGCAAGTGTACTATGGATTTTTCTTATTGTATTCATATCATTATTTTACTAAGAATGAAGCAAGAATGCAAAGATATTACATTGTGTCTTATGTCATATCATATTTGATGGCTGCGTTGTGCAAATGGAAGGTACTTAATTGTCAAAACATTTTCTTCAGACACTAGCCACAGCAATCATTTAGAGTTAGGGAAGGATACTCTTGACAGAGAATCTTATCCTCTACTCCAGAAGATTGATGTGACCAGTGTCTGGCGAGAAGTTTTTTTACAATAAATCAGTTTCTCATTTCAACTTTAATTTAATATTATAAATTCTAAAGTTTGTGTAAGAATTGAGTGGTTATTGCCATCAGAAGTAATATTTATGACATTTGACTCAGATACCTGGAAGGTTCTGGAACTCTTTCCTACAAAAGGGCAACGGACTAGCAACTCCTTTCTGCACAAAAACTACAAAAGGCACTGACAGGGTTTGTAGCTGACAAATATTGCAAAAAAGTAATGTAGTAATGCTAAATTGACTACCTAAATCAGAAACTGAACACTGAGTTTAATCATAATCGCACACTACTCTCCGTCTTTCTCCGCATTTTACTCCAAAGAATGAAGCAACATATCAGAAACTGGTCGAAAGAATCCCAATGCGGTTGTCCTAGAAGAGGCACTGTAGATACAATATATGTGGTGTGGCAGATAATTCAAAAGGCAAGTCTACACTTTCGCTTTATAGACTTCAAGGTGGCATTTGACACGGTCTGCAGCAATGCTCTATGGAAAATGATGTGTGCAATAAACATAGATGAGAAGATAGTAAACGTGGCGGAAAAGCTGTTTGCAGCAACTAAATGCGCCGTTATTATCAATGGTCACCTCACAGAATGGTTTAATGTCAAAGTAGGTGTGCATTAAGGGTGCATTATGCCTCCAACACTGTTCACCACAATCAGCAACCTTATGTTTTATTTCGCTATTAACTTCATCAGTGCCATTTCATTTATATAAGAATTCGGGATCGACTACCCGGATTGTCGACTTTACTGTTCCACTATTTAGTGCAATGGAAGTCTTCGTTTTCGGTGTGGGAGATCCTGGGTTCGATCCCCGCCAGCGCCATAAGCACTTCATGATTAATGATATATATATGTACCACATCATAAGTAGATAGATGGATGGATAGATAGATAAGTAAAGTTTGTTGATGGTACAGAATAATAAAACTGCGCGAAATAGCGAATTCATTTTGTACTAAAAAGCTTTTTCCGTCTGACACTCCTCAGAGTACAATTCGTCTGAAAATAACCGAAAGGGAATCAACGAAATTATTTGCCCAACTGTGTTTTACAAGGTAGCCAATCAGAATTCTGACTGCCAGATTGGCAGAAGGATTGGAGAAGGATATTTTAACCATAGATGTACTATCCTAGAAGGATATTTTAACCATAAATGTACAATCCTAGAAGGATATTTTAACCATAGATGTACTGCCCTAGAAGGATCATTTAACTATAGGTGTACTATTGTATAATCAAATTAGGGTTAGGGTTAAGGTTAGTGTGAGGGTACTAGTATCTACTCTCACAAAGGAATTCTAGGAAAGTACATCTTGGCAAGAAGATTTCTATAATTGTATAACTTGGCAATTCTAGGTTAGTAGACACCCTAAAATTCTGGCATTTTATTAGGCTCCGTATAATTAACTAGATGGTGTAAAGAATTTATAAGAATTTGGTATCTATTTGCCAATATTTACGTAAGGGGTCCCTTTACGAGAAGCAGATGCTAGGTACAATGTCAGGAGATCTAAGGATGGCTTTCTTGCGTTCTAGTTTTGTTTAATGCGATTAGGTTTCGTTTGACGAAGATATTTTTATTTAGTGGGATATAATAGGATCAGGTTTTAACTTGGATCGATTAATTGTTTAAAATTTTAGCTGATTTGATTTTGATGTAGGTATGATTGTACACATCTTTGTTGATATGTGATATGATTTGATTAGATGCAATTAGTTCTTATTTAAGTTTTGTTTAGTTTACGTTACTTTCACTTTATTCCACTTTTTCGCTATTGCACTTGTACTTCAGTCTTGCTTAAATTCAGCAAAGTTGCTTTTGTTTTTGTTTTTCTCTTTATTGGTGCAAATCTCTTTTCATCGTATGTATGATTTTCGAGAATGTGTGTCCGATACGTTCTTGCGCACGTACGAATCTTGTCAGCGTATTACTATGTAGTTCAGATCTTAATTTGTGAGATGCAGTGAAAGTATGTATTTTAATCGTTTCATTACCACACCCACAATTTCAAATTTTCCCGAAGATAACGCCGTTGCATTTTATCACCTTATCCAAGCCACTACCGTAGCTTCGTGAGGAACTATCTTGTATATGTTAGGAATATTGAAATGGGTTTTATTTTATGTACAGGCATCTACCACTGTCCGTATGGCAGAGCGTTTAACTAGGAAAATTCTATTTTGTTGAAGACAGATATGCCATTCTTAAACTCAGCTTCCCTCACGGCATTTAATATGGTGTGGTTTGGTGTTACGTGTACAAATAGGCGTGTATTTCATCTTAATGCGTGAATCCTTTTTTCATAGATTCCGAAATGGCTTTGATATATAACGATGAATCCGTGTTAGAAAATCACCATCTTGCAGTTGCCTTTCAACTCATGCAACATGAACATTGTGATATCTTCGAAAATCTATCGAAAAAGGAGAGGCAGATGATACGGAAAATGATCATTGAGATGGTAAGTTGTACTTTATAGCACTGTGGCCTCACTCACAAGAGTTTGCTCTGAAGAGTCAGATTATCTTCTCCTTCTTCTCCTCCTTCTCCTCCTCCTCCTCCTTCTCCTCCTCCTCCTCCTTCTCCTTCTCCTTCTCCTCCTCCTCCTCCTCCTCCTCCTCCTCCTCCTCCTCCAGCGTCCGGGATGACGAGGTTAGCTGTCTGTCCACTCGGCAGCAGCGCTCGACTTTCTCCTCCATCGGTGTCTGTCTGTCACCGCTTTCATGGCATATATGGAGTACATTACAAATTAAGATGGGGGAAGTGGGAGATTTATACTATAAATAGGTGTCCATAGTCCTTTTAGCCGATCCCAGCTACGCCACACTTCACATGGTATCGAGTAGCTTTCTGTGCGTAGTGTACCGTCCATTTATACGGTGCCCATACTACCCGATACCAGATCTGTTACGTAGCTGATATCAGAATTGCGTTGCCTGGAAGGGGATGTACAAACGTCTTAGATATACTTTAAGAAACTCGTGCCTGTTCACTCTCTCTACTCCGGATCCTTTTGATTCAGAGTTAAATGTTACAAAACCCACCGCACTGCCGTTGGTTTGGTAATCAGAGCCACAACGAGATGAATGCCTCAACACTCCGAATCGTTTATCGTAAACGTGACCAAATGGGAAACGCCCTCTTGACCTAAATGGCCTTGTTTACGTGGTGACAAGGACTTGCAGTGTTCTCGAAACCCGTTGAAGTATGTCTACTGGTGCAAGGTTTGCGCCCATAATTTAGTGAGCACTTTCCGCCCATGGATTAATCATTCAGCTTACAGTTTCTATAAAGATCCTTCATATCTAATAAGAATAGGTCAACCAGAGAAATGAAATGTGGAAAATTCTGTACGCAATGTAATGTAGCCACAACGTAACATAGACTTTTGAATCAGAAAATTTATAACATGTACAGCAGTAGTCGTACCAAAAGCGATCCAGAGTCGTATAATCGGAATTCAAAAGAGCAGATATCAGATTGGCTGAGCCAGTTAGATACCCCAAGCAATCAGAAATACGGTGAGAGAAATACCTTGAGGAAAGCCAAGCAAGCATCGCTGGCATTAAATCGTGGGTATTATTTACAGATGACGTGGCTGCCGGCAGACAGCCCTCGGTTTTGAATAGACTTCTGTCCTTATTTTAGTTCTTTGAAACATCCGTTCCTGCTGAAGTAGTACATTACAAGTGTTTCTACGGCGCTCTGGCAGATTGGAATTGTTTGAAAGCTTTTCATTCCCCACAGTTAAGCCATTTGTTGACTGTATTATAGACGTGTAACGTATAACTTAAAGCTTTAAAACGTAAAGCTTTCGTTGGAGTCTATCGCTACAGTGGACGTTCATAAAATATTTCGTTTTGAACAGGTATTCTTGCTCCATGTTATAAAAGTACAGCGAGCGAGAAATCTCGTTATACCACAAAACTTTTAATCCATCCAGTTACTCGGCTCGCTAAAGAGCACCAAACAATATTGCCTGTTCCTCTTTTTACCCATTGTCCTTGCTTATTTACAGGTTCTCGCAACTGATAATGCAAAACATATGGGGCTCTTAGCTTCCTTGAAGACCATGGTGGAAACAAAGAAAATATCGGGTTCGAAACAGCTTGTACTGGACTCAGTATCAGATCGGATGCATGTAAGCGTTATACCCTTCTTTAGTGTTATTTTCCCACTAGGTTTGATATATTTAAACTAAACGGTTTTTTAAAAATTGAGTCAGCGATTTAAACTTGGAGCTTCATTTCGAAGGCGATCGGTGTGCAAATTGTCAACGTATTTTAAGTTTTTTCTTTTTTCTTTTTTTTTAATCCTTCACTCAATACAAGTCAGAGTTGCCACTTCAAGGTTTTGAGTTATTTTGAAAGAAGTAGAAATAGAAAGTAAACAGAAGATAGATGTTATTAAAGACGAAATAAATTAAAGATTTTCAAGATGATGGCGATTGACATTAGATTTAAAAGTGTCAATACTGTAAGTAAGAGGAAAGCAATCTAAAAAGACAGGGAGTTCCTGATCTTGGCATTCCTAGAGAAGAAGCTGCTACCTTGGAAATGTCTTTTTGTTTTAGGAATACCAACCGAAACGTCATGCAGAGATTCAGCATACCGAGTGAACCTTTACCAGAGTTAGAGTCCAAATTAGTATGCGGAGGCATACGGTGTACACACTGCGGAGGAAAAGTGATGACGTCACAAATCAAAAGTTTTGGAAATAGGACGATTTGACTCCAGGTACCTGAAGGCAACCCTAGAATAGGCTGTTTCTCAAAATACGAGACCTGTAATGTACATAACGTTTAAACTAGAGGCGTTCGAATTAAAAAAATCTCTAGTCAAAACTCAGTAACTTTTCCTTGGACCCTACCGTTAGGATCCGGCATCAAATAACAAATAACAAGGTTTTGTTAGAGAGATTTAAAATTTTGAAACCTGATATCTCGGTGTTAGGAAAAGGCAAGACTCTCAATTTTGGCCACTGACGTTCTTACTAATAGGGCTACATGAATATTGAGTACTTTTTCCGTAATTCAAACATTTTTAAAAGCGTGACTTCACACATTCCCTCCGCATGTAAAGGCGTACCCGACTAAGGAGCATCTAAGTGATTAATATGTTTAAGTGATATACGTCTCTCTTGCAATACTCACTTCGCATTCAAACTATATTTTTCCTAGTTTATGAATTTGTTGCGCTTTGTTTCGTGTTGTGTATTTACCTATTCGTCTTTTCCTTCCTGTAGATCCTAAAATGCCTAGTCCATTGTGCAGACCTTAGTAACCCAACGAGGCCTCTTCATCTCTATCAAAAGTGGGTGAACAGACTAATGGAAGAGTTTTTCAGACAGGTAAGGTTTGTGCAAGCGCAACCTGGCACCTCAAGTCTTGAGACATTGAAAAGGGGTTGGGATCTGTGCCCTTTCGTCAATTCCTTTAACTCAAAGAGGTATCAACGCTGCACCATAACACATTTATGCATGCTTGTATGTACGAAAATACCATATCGTACAACAGAGGGAGTAGAAACCCAAGTATTCGTAGTACGTCAAGCTTCAACTTGGGGATCTATTGGCCGCATTTGCCTCTACCAACCCACACAAGTTAAACAGCAGTTTTGCAAGCCCCTCATTACCTTGTTTCTTCAGGTTATGGTAGGACGAATCTACTCACGGCTTGTTTACGGGAAAATTGTACCCCACTATGTTGAATAGATTTTGTGCTTGTTTGCTCGCTTAATTTGCATTCAGGCCCCAGGGCCATGCAGATGGAAGAAGTACAACAGGGTATCAGGAATTTCATTATAGCATTTAAGTCATTTTCTTGTGAAACGATAGGAAAGTTGGAGATATGTTATCTAATATGTGGCATTTACCCACTGATCTCTAAAAAGCACTGGATGGAGCATCTTCCGTCTCACAGCGAGGTCAGTCTTTGGACGCCATTTCGGTCCGCATCAAACAAAGCATATATACAATGTTACGTAACATGGCGGACCTCGCGCGCATTTTTAATTAACTGGGGCCAGTACTGGTGACTACACTTTTTTGGCTGCTGGGAACATGGGAAACTCGATCTAGTCGTTTTCAGAGATCAGCGGATCCACCCTACTGCCTACCCGAAAACTATGTCTCGTTTCGTCTTAGTCCATCGTAGAAGAGAGTTTAAAATCCCTATTTAATCATAGTTATACCGGGACTTTCTTTTGCTATGTGGTCTCCCTTTATAACATGCTTATTTATTCTTTCATGTTTAGGGTGATCTAGAGCGAGAAAAGAAGATCGACATAAGCCCAATGATGGATCGACACAATGCAAATGTCGAGAAATCTCAGGTAAAATATGTTATGTTAAATATGTAATTAAAAGAAGTAACCAGCTTAACGTTTATGAGACAAGAGTTGTTACAAGCATTTTCACCCGTAGGGTTGAGATCCGCTATTCAAGATGCCTGCCACATCATTTCATGTTGCAAGGCACTACTTCGTTTTGCAATTGTAGAGCCAAGGTGCTGGTTTAAAGTTTGAGTAATGTATAGGTCGTTCTGTAGTGAAAGGTTAAGTTTCAAATTTGATTCTTCTTTTTCATTCGAAGGTCGTTTTTATCGATTACGTTATTCATCCGCTATGGGAGACATGGGCCGACTTGGTCTACCCGGATGCGCAGCAAATCTTAGAGACTCTAGAAAAGAACCGTGAATGGTATAAAGCACACTCGGTGCCAAGTCCCAGTGGCACGCCAGGGAATGGAACACCGCACCAGACACCCAAATCATCGCCCTACTTGAGTAGGATGAGAAAGATCAGTCTGCAGATGAGCAGAAAGAGTAAGTGATCAGTAGATGTCTTGTAAACGAGTAATTATAAGCTACGGAAGTGGTCTTGTGGCATATGAAAGGTGGGGATGCTGTCCTGCACTTCGCACATTTCTCCCGCATTTCATGTTATTCAATTTACAGGAATCAAAAATAAAAACGAGTTGCACGTTGCACTTCTTTTCTTTAGCAGTTGCATTACCTCCTTTCGATAGCGACTAGGTTTCTACAGATATGCACACCACCACTATCTGAGGGCAGTAGTTACCTCGCTGAACTAGTTGACCTTGACCGTTGACTATTTCATAGTTCCTCCAATCAACATCTTGTGTAACACACCATCACTATTTTAAGTTCATCTGCTGGTGACACATACACCATGCTGCTCCGCAAGGCTTCACCGTTACCCTGGCTAGGGTGGTTAACGGGTGCTAAGACTTACCAAAGGGCTACCCGTAGTTTGATCTGTGACTGCTTAGTGAATATTCGCAATTAGTTACCCTATTGCAGGGCATTCCCCGATCCACCACTTGGGGACCCACGTGGTAGGAGTGTTGTCTTCTCCCGGTGGTTGTAAGATACCAAGGTTCCCGAGAACGTTGCAATTTGCAAGTTTCAATACAGTAATGAACAAGGTTCAACTCCAAGGGCAATTGCATGAGGTTTTGTGATTAGGCAGCATTGTTACCCAATACTCTTAAGTTCTTTTTCATGTTTCAGACGTCGGAATTAAATTTCTTGTCGCCTATTAGTACTACAATATACTTGCGATACGTGGGACGTCAACAGAGAAGTAAATGGTCTCACGTATCGAATGTCTCACTTACCGGAGGCGCTTTCCTTTACATCAGGCTTTAAGGGGACGTTAGAATCAATCCCTCTAAACGCGAGTCCCGGTTTTCCAGGGTTAAGCGTATCTAGAACTTTCCTTGTAGAAGATCCAAAGCCTGATAAACCATGGAAAAAAATATAGAACTTCTATGTAAGTTGTCACAAGACCTACACCGAAGGACTGTTAGTGACACTTCAAACTTCTGAACATGCACTGCACTATAACTGGACGTGGACACCATCCCAGTTCCCTGTAACATCGAGTACATGTCGTTAAGTATGAAATATCGCTCTTGATCGATTGGGTACTTAACCCTGTACAGGCCAGGTTAGTTTGCAGATCTTTTGGTTATTTTTTGAATTCTGTAAACATTTGTCACTTAAGTGTACCTCCAGTGGTCATAATGTTTTGGTATTTTGTTTATTGTACTGACCTGAAAAGCCTTCGTCTATTTTTTTTGCCGTATGTTGACTGTACTAAGCATAAACCGTGTAAAAGAGCTCAAAACTGCTGGCCGCCGACATGTTTGCCGAGTATTGAATTTTTCAGCCTCAAGGACTGAACTTTCCTGTTCCTTATGACGTTTGATTTGTTTCTTATGACGTCAAAAATTGCCCCGTTTTGGAAAAAGGTCGTTAAACAACCACGTATAACTACGGAAAACTGTACGTGATACCAAAACCAACGTGGCAGTTCGATTCCTTGAAATAAAGTGAACAAAATTTCAAAATGTTTCTAACCACAGGAGGTACACTTATATACGAGAACGGGTAGGATTGTCAGTTCACCTATTAGCTGTAGAAAAGCACGTGTTTTTCATGTATTAAGACGGTAGCGTTATTACACAGAAATTGACAAAACGTTGTTTGTTGGTCACTCTTCGATGAGGTATTTATGACTTCATCACTAGCAAATCTTCACATTCTGCGTCATTAAAGATGAAAAAAGTGAGTAATTTTTAGGTGGCTCAAGTCGTCCATGAGTTATAAGGAAAGACTTTGAGTTAAAGATGGTGACTATCGATGGAAAACGATAGAACATAAGAGTTTATGGCTTTCCTTTTTCATTTAAGAAAGCAGAGATTTGCAGGTAGGATTGCCAACTTTGGTCGAGCAAAACACCGTATGGGGAGGACGGGAGGGGCATGTCCACGCCCTTAAAAATTTTAAAA
This sequence comes from Carybdea cf. marsupialis auct. non (Linnaeus, 1758), assembly GCA_010016065.2. Classification (NCBI taxonomy): domain Eukaryota; kingdom Metazoa; phylum Cnidaria; class Cubozoa; order Carybdeida; family Carybdeidae; genus Carybdea; species Carybdea cf. marsupialis auct. non (Linnaeus, 1758). The sequence goes on along the minus strand of JAAAKL020006642.1, from coordinate 7,638 downwards.
GGCTCGAGTGCGTTGAAAGTATTTCAAGACAATAAAATTCGCATTTTACTATCATATGAAGAAGCTTCATTCGGTATTTTTTTAAGTATGAGTACTTGTGTAAAATTCTAGTGGTTGTCAGACCTAGCAACAGGCAGAGTGAAGTGAGAAGTCCATTCCTTTCCTCATAGCCTTAGATGTAAACAGGCTTTCGATACCAGGGCTCGCCTCGCAGAACTTACTCTGGATTAACAAAAACGCTGTACTTTTTAGTGCATTTCTCAATTTTTCTAAAATATTGTACATCGTACAAGCACCCTAAAATACCGTATTGTATACCGTACAGTTGGCAACCATATTTGCAGGTCAGGTGTTTCTACGGCGCAAGCGCAAGGCCAAGGACACTGCTATAATCGTAAGCCCAGTCGATTGAAAATAGAAATGGCTGTTATAAAGGTACACCTCGATATTACAACTTGAAAGTGTTCTACCCCGCGGTGTTATGGACACATATCGAAGGCGTTTAGAGCAGAGCAACGCTCTCCTCATTCAACCTTTGCAGCTATTGATATCTCTATGTAGGGGATAAAAACAAGTTCTTCTCTGGTATGTGTTATGTATATATATGCGAGTATCTATGTATGAAAATGACCTCTTTAGTCTACTACACACCCGCAGGCTATTTACGACCTGCAAATATGTTATGCCAGTAGGTGAGATCGTATTTGTACCACTCTTTCATCTCTTGCCTCCTTTCCACTCTCTTTTTTGATCCCATATTATTTCTTCCACTTTCGCCTTCCTTTTCGCCACGTTAATTGTTATTTCTCAGTTCCATTCTCATCATTTTTTCGTTTTTCCCAGAGGTTCATTTCTTTTTGTACCTCTTCTTTATTTCGTTGTTACTTATCTTTGCCTCCCGTTGTTTTCCTGAGTCTTTTCCTTTTTGATTTTGTAGCTCACTTCTTTATTTTGCAAAAAATTTATAAGCGCAACCCTGGCTCATTCATGGCTCATTCATGGCTCTTCCCTAGCACCTCTCATCACCCGCTTTCTTCCATTTCTACTGTAGGTTGCCCTCTGTCTTCAAGAGAGGACACAGAAATCGAGACGATTAGCCCTGGGAGGCGGAAGTCGGACACCGACACGTTAGGCCTTTGCCAGCAAAAAAATCTTCAGGAAGTGAGGCGAAGGCTCCTCAAATTTGTAGACGTGATAGGAAGCCCCGAGAATGTTAGTGAAGAGGAAGAAGACGCTTCGTTGACTGGAAATGGTTTAGTAGGTAATCCCAAGGCATCCTGGGTAAACCAGCCCACAATAGACAATAGTGCTGTTTCACGGGAAAAATCTGTGGATAACAACCAAAATGTCAGCAGTCAAGGTGTAAGGGAGACTACCTCATAGCATTAGCTTCTCTCTAATTTCTGTTTCTACTGTTACCACTTTTGGCTTCAGCTCACGTCATCGTTTCCTGCATGGCAACTCTTGAGACATATAGTTACCTCATAGCATCATCTTCTGGTTTAAGGCTTTTTGTCGCAGCAGCAGATCTTCCTGATCACGAATTTTGTGAAGTCAAGTGTTAACTGCTTGGAGGTCAAGAGATGGATAGATTACATGGGTTACGTTACCAGCTTGGTACGTGTGTTTTCTGTTTTGTGCCGGGTGCAAAGCAGTTGCCATGTAGTTATCACTAACGAAGGAAGTCGTCTGCGAAGTTGATTTTGCCAATTGTGGTCCTGATGACTGGAACATCGATCTTCACTGCAAGTGCCATTCTTATGACACCATTCTTTACATACGGAATCCGTTTAACGTGGCAGTTCATGGAAAGTCACATGTCCAGAAACCCTGACTGCGTTATGACGGAGCACGTGGTGTAACCTTGTAGTGGTCTGAGTAACAATAGTTTATTTTGGCCTACCAAATATCTTCACCCTAGCCGTGACATTGCATCTTTAACTTCGTTGCCTCATAGTTAAGCCAAGGAGCCTAATAATCAAGCTATTTTCCACGTAGTTGATTATCAAATAGAGATGATTTCGAGTTGGTTTTTTTATTGGCGACAATCCCACTCCACTTGTACTTACTCCTAGAAATCAATAAATTTATCTGCTATTGTCACCGTTTTGGTGTCTAAATATGAACTAGACCTGATGATTTTTGTGTCTAGTGACTCTCGCTGTAGGTAGAGATAAGGACCGGAAACATTGCCTATTTGCGACATGCTTCACTGTATCGCACTTGGGTTATCTTGTGTTTTTTCGGGGTTGTAGTAAGACAGTTGTAGATGTATGGAGTTTGTGATACTTTGAATTGGCATGGTTTCAGGTGGGGATTACAGTCGCCCTCCACCCCCGTCATTCAGCACATAAGACCACACTTCAGACAAGGACATAGGCCTTATTTTTTGCCGTCTTAATGCGACTTTTGTATGACTGATGACATAGATAATTTTTATTATTAAGAATATAAAACTTTTTATCAACATCATGTGAGTGAGTGTGGATCATAAAGCCAACCCGATGACACCGTATCTTACATTCTACGCCCAATTTTAGTAAGCAGAAGTGTGCATGTTACTAGAGGGGGGTTATAGTCTCTTGATTTCAAGGTAAGGGTCGGTCATGTAAGGATAATATTGGTTCCGCACTCGCTAGCACGTGTCAATCTTCTTACACGTGGCAGAAGCGTCTTTGATGACACGAGGTCCTGAGAAGTTAAAATTTCATGAAATGTTTTGATTGATGCTGTGCTTTGCCGCGCAAGTATTTCCTGGGCGCGTTTTGTTCAGATCCAAAATGGGATTAGTTAACGAAGTATGGAACACGCGCCAACGGAAATTACCAGTACACTAACATGAGCAAAAATCGTGCCGAAGAAATAATAGAAAATCTGAGACAACGGCTTTCTGATAGCAGATTGCTTAGTATTTGAACCATGATCGATTTGCTTTTATGCATTTTTATAACCTTACATGGTTACTACCCCCTGTTCTTATTTGTTTCTTAATTGACCCCAATACGTAGAAGGACCCAATTTCTCAGCGTTGACTGACGCAAGTTATTAAATTGATAGCTTGAAATTTGGGGGTACTGCCCTGGGCTCTGTCAAAATTGACAAATGTTCTGGCCCGCTGCCCTTAAAAGACAAGGAGTTTACAAATTGCGTGAAGTGGCGGGTCCTTTATTGAACACCGTAGAATTTTGTACCACAATTGTAGGGTCCGCAATCAATTAATGCGATCTTTGAAAGAACCTGTTTAATCCATGGTTTGAGCTTCTTCAAGTTGACAACAAAACTTACGAACGAAATGACATGGAAATGCCGCTTCTTTACTTATTGAACCTTTTCAATGCTTGCAAGAGGTGTTCTACAAGGACACGTAACATGTACTCTTCTGGATACAATGGTTTGTAGATTTCCCGTACCAACTGTGTTCATTCGACGTATTATTTAATTTAAACCCCCCCTGGAATATGTAGATGATATTTATATATAAAACTTGTTCCACCCGAATAGTCAGGGTGGTATGACTGTAAATGATCAAGCAAATTGTTCACGTCCAGTGTTTTTATATACAAACAATTCTATTGTAAAGTATGACGAGGTATTGTAATCAAGAATATGTATTGTAAACAGTGTACACTTCCAGTGGCGTATTTAGGGGGAGAAGAGCATAGAACCATCCCCACCTGCGGTATCGTAGAATAATTAGATCGCTCGATTTTGATAATAAGGCCAGTAAAGTATAAATGGTATCATGTGATAATTGTCGGAATATACCCTAAGCAAGCGTTCACAATTGTTCATTGTATACGGGAATATCTTCATAGTTTAGGCTTTTGGCTTCCTCACTTAGTTTTTCCTGCCCCTTCAAAGATTGCGTACGCCGCTGACATCTTCGATTGTGGATGTCATCTACCGACCCATTCGCTCAGATGACACACACCTTAAAATTGTTGAAACCGTAAAAATAGATATCAGAGGTCTGCCTTAGGTGGCAAGTCTACTGCAAGCAATAACAGAGCAGCACTCGAGTTGCCCACGTAAGCAGTATTTTCAGAATGTTACGTTTCGACTATTTAAACGTGTATTGACCAATGGGACTCTGCTAAACCAGATTCAACCATCATGTCGTAAAAGAAGGCATTTTGGTCCCCCGCCGTTGGTCGCAATTCGAGATGTTTGCTTTAAGTTGGAAAAGCAGTGGATTGCCGGCATTTAAACTAACGCTGCTATGGTGGTAAAAGGCCCAACATTTTCTTGTGACGTAATCATTTTTCAAACGCGCTGTAAATAAAGAAGTCGTCCAAATGTTTCTTTATCGCTATTTTCACGTCCACAAAGCTGAGAAATGTTGTTATCACGTGATTAACTGTTGATGTAACGAACGGGGGGAAATTTGTTACCCCAATAAGGAAGATAGTGCCGGCTTTACAGTAATTCTACTTCACGTGAATATTGTTTTTATCTAGATTGATAGGTAGTGGGTTTATGAACACTAAACCTGAGTCTAAATTAACCCGATTGCAATTTTGCTATATTATGCCGGGATGGTCCAGTGGAACCACCGCCCCCCTCCCCAGGCTCTGTAGGTTTATGGACCGAAGCAGAAAGGAAATCAATGCAATAAATAATATCCAAAGGAGTAGACTGTAAGACGTTGCTTTTGGTACTTGTCCGTGGAGCCTTAAGCCGCAAAGGCATGGACCGCGCTCAAGCTACATTTTGCAACCGCGCGGGAGAATCAGGGAGTCATTCATAACCGAAGAAACAGGACATTTCACCAACCAGACATTTTTTACAGTAATACTCAAAAGTTCATCAATATGACCAAAATCAAGACACGCTATGTAAATAGATCATTCGGTAATACGCGTGCGTGAATGTTACAAATTGTGTACAAAAAATTCGATGATTCTGTCGGTTGGTGCGTTTGTATTGGATTACCTCTGATTTCCCTAGGGATTTGTCGCCTTGTCTGACCCAATCGAATCATTTTAGGTAATGATTTTGGACTGGGCGAAAGGACAGAGAGGGTGCGCTTGATTCTGTGCACTGGGAGATCATTGTGACACATGGAGAGAAATTAAGATTTGCCGTAGCAATTCAAATCTAGTTTCTCTGTCATTCCCCCGGGGCTCTTTTAATTTATTTGAGATCAGGAGCTGAATTATCAAGTCGTTATAATGCGTAGCAAGATAGAATCACCAAATATAACCATCCTTACTTTTTTAATATAAACTAACTAATTGAATAGAGACACTGCCGCTGAAATAGTCCCAAGGTTCGACATGTTTTTAATGACAGCTGTTGAGATATCAGTTCCAAATCAGTTAGATTTGTCAGTTTTTCTCCTAGTACAGAGTTGTAGCGGGGGGGTAGGGGTTAATAGCAGGACCATTCGCTCCCCAAAACTTCAAACCGATAATGTAAACGGGGTGATTTTGGGGTGACGGTATGAGATTATGTTGCCTTCTCCTGATGGTCCATGGATATCAGTAATGTAGTTGTGCATGGTATACATGTTATTATTTGACTCTCCAATATGGCCACCACTCCCCTGTAATTTTTAATGTTATGTAGTGTAGACCATTCTGAGGCTGGTTTCTACTCATTACATCGTGTTTATTTTAAACATAATTTAAGTAGTAGATTCCAGCAGGAAAGTGAGTTTATCTGGCCCCTTCCGTTGTATTGGAAAGAAAATGACATTGCTCTCTGTGGTCGCATGTGCTAGTAGACCAAATGATTTTGACATATAGGCACATTTTTTATTTTTCATCGCTTTTGGTGGTCTCTCAGTGAATGGCAACTAAACCTAATATTTTTGGCTACTAGGAGAAACGCAACGGGGGACATTTTCCTCTCTTTAGTGTTGGGAAGTTGCTGGGCCTTCTGTTTAAGCAGACGGTCGTTCTTGGTCGTCATGTCATAGATCCCTGCATCCCGTTTAAAGCCACCTGAAAAGGATAACGATACTATGACGAGACTTGTGGCTTTTTTTCTTGTCGATTTATGTATGTCTTTGGGGGATAAAAGTGGGAAGGGGTTATAAGAAGAAGTGTCAAGATTTATGAAACTTGGGATTGATAGGGTGTTTGTTTAAATGGTGTAGGGAGGGATTCCATAATTATCGATTTATTGAGTTGTTTAGAGGAGATGGCGATAATGAAGCGTAGCCGATGAGCCGCTGAAGAATGATAAATGATCAAGCAAACTGAAACAGCTATGTAGGAATAATGAAATTCGACGTATCTTGGGGCAAAGTTACTTAGGAGAGTGTTTGAAATTTGTGCAATCTTTCACATCTCTTTCTTTAGTATATGGGGAGCGTCTTTAGGATAGGAAAGTGGTATTGGAAGTAGTACGTTATCCGAGACGATACGCTCCGGTTACATTCGAGACGATTATTACTTTTTTACATCGGCATGAGAGCCACTAACCACGTCATATTTTCTTCCTTGTTATTGACGTCAACAGTACCGATTGAGTATGACGCCAATAGGTAAAGTCCTTGAGTCTCCGTGTAATAATTGACGAAGGATAGATCCCCATAGGATTTGACATGAATCAAATCACTTTTGACAATTTACCATTATGTTTTCGTAATTGTTTGCCTCGTTTTCAGGAGATTTTCGTTTCCAGGTTTGCAAAATGCAGGTAAAGAATGGTCTTTGTTAGATTACAGTTGGGTATGAGATCTACCCCCTTTGTACATATAGGTACGGCACCGTACTATTATGGTCCGTTGGTGATCTTTCCCGGCTTTGTAACGTAGTCCAGTCATTTCTTGTACCTCCCTAATTTGTACAATATTCCCAGAATCGAATAGAAGGGATGTTTGACGCTAGGGTAGCAAATATGCGACTTCACGGTTGTTTATGCCCCCTCTTCCCCCTCAACAAGCAGACGTTTTATAGAAAATCGAGTGTGTTGTTTCCATGATGTTTCTTTTCTCTTGGCATGACCCTAACCAATGTTAGTCTTAAGTTGTTGTGGGGAAGGTTTTCAAGGCAGTGAAAATTTATTTAGTTTTTTTATGGACTAGTATTTATCTTCTGGTTATTTGGTGAAAGAAACGTTGCGTGATGTGTATGTACTGTATTCTGGGTTCAGTAAACGGACTATTACTGGCTAGTGTCGACAAAAGACGAATTATTGCAGGCCACCCCTTGCGCGGTTTTACTGGAAATTAAGCACCACATTCGACGTACAACAAAGGCAAAGCGTGTCATGAGCATAAACAAGAGTTTACTATTTCTAAGACCACACGGGGCTTTGTGTAGCTTACGACTAAACGTCTACATTTTCGGAAGACATAGCGTTTAAACAATGTCTAGTAAACACATGCAGTTAAGACGAAGTTCAGTAACTGTAGAATTCTGCTTTCACAGCGAACATCAAAAAGCATTATATTTGTTCTACTGCGGTGATTCCCTACCTTTTCTGTATTATCGCCCCCTCAGTGATCAAAAAGCTCCATCGTCGCCCCCTTTCTGTGACAATCGAGACAATACACCAACTTTCGAACTATGGCCATAGTTCAAACAGCACATATTGGCAGTAGTTCTAAGTGCATTTTGAGCCATCACTTATTTCAAATAAGATAGAAATAGGGTGGAACTTTCCCATTTGTCATTATGTTTCATTTCA